>JAWDHC010000219.1:0-53333 GCA_036172615.1 Curvularia verruculosa
CCCTGTATTTCTTTTTTTTCTACTTCTTTTCCACGGATTTCCTCTTCGGTTACAAACGCATGTTCATCCACACAATGGATTTTACTTTAAAAGGGTCTGATAATATCGCAGCAGGGCGTATTGAGTAGAATACGGAAAGATACCCTTTTCGGCAAGTTTTGTTCTTGTCAAATCTAACCCTTTTTTTTTGTCCCTACTTTGCATACATATTCTGGGGAAAAGTTTTTTTTCTTTCTTCTCACCTGATTGGTTGAGTGCTGATGGCATGGGCGTCCGGATCGGGGATGACCGGTACCTTGCATGTAATGTATGCATGTAGTTACGGTATGTACGGTATGTGTAAGCTGACGGAGCAACGTCATCGTCGTCATCATGGTAGCTGAAGAAGAGAAAGAGACTGCGTATGTACGTAGAACATGTTATGGAACACAAAACCCTTGACGTGCACACACATACACAAGTCACTTTACTAACCATAAAAACAGGATTAATAGTCACCAACCAGGGGCATTTGATTCGCTCTGTTCGTCGTTTCTACTCCCCGCATCTAGATACTGCGACGTCACGTTTCTCTTCCCCCCTTGTCTACTTTTCACCTAATAGCACGAAACATTACACAATAATGGATATATATAAACATATAGTCAGAGATAGAGAGAGAGAATCCAGACAACATAGACCCCGCACCCCATCTTCTCCGCTGTACTTCCATTGCCTGCCCTACATAGCGCACCCAGCAGCACTCCCCATCAAATACCAAAAGAACCACAACAAAAAAAGGACAAACAACACGCGTGGGAAAAAAAAACAAGAGCGCCTCTCACAGCGCCATATGCCATATCAAAAAACTAACTCCTTTTCCCCTTTATTATCCCGCCTCGCTCGCCACCCCAAGAAAAGACGAACTGAGAACCAAAAGCTTCTTTCCCCCACTCGTCCTCGAAGAAAGGGAAAAGAGAGAGGGAAGGAGGGAATCTCCTAGCTGTTCCCAATCAGAGAGGCAAAGAACCAGAGAGAGGTGGGCAAAAAAGACCGGCCGTTTCAACACCTCCCCATGCGCAACCAAATCACCCCCCATTTTTCTTTTTTGCGCAGAGAGAGAAACAAAACAACAAGAGCAGTCAACGACTAAAATCTAAATAAGGGAGTGGAACGGTAGTTTTTTTTTTAAAAAAAACGGGGGGTTTGGTGAGCAAAACTGTGTATATATGTGTATGTATTGACAAGACACGAAAGAAGGAAGGTAAATGCCGTTATCGTAAGCCGAGGAGGGCGATGTCTTTTTTTAAATCTTGCGTTTAAGCGTCTCTGGGAAGGGCTGAATTGAGTGGGAGGTCTTTTCGTCGCAGGTGATTGATACATGCAAGGACGAAGCCAGGCCCAAGTCGAAATCCATTTTGTTTCTTCATCTTCATCATCACCACAGGCCGAATTGGTAGGTGAAGTAGAGTAGCGAGCCGACCGTGGTTCCGCAGGTGAAGAGCATGGTTGTGAGAGTCATTCGCTCGAGGTGGGAGAGGGCCGAGTTGCAGTTGGGGCAAGTCCATCCGTCTGTGTTTTTTTGTTAGCTTTTATTCTCGCTCTTTTTGTTTATTTCTCTAGACAAAAACTCACCTTGAAGAGAAGTATAGGGCTGAGGCAAGTACATGCCAAAAGTGAAAGCACTGAAAGCACCCAGGTAACCGGCACGAGGTGCGGCCGTGGCAGTCAGGTTGGAGTCGTAGATGAGGAGCTTGTAGTTCTCGGTCAGGAAAGGTACCTGGCCTTGTGGTGTCTCTCCCGTGTTCCAGAGCACCTTTGTCTCCGAGGCAGACATGTTGACAGCAATGGTGTAGGTGGCTTGGTTGGCAGTGCACGAGGCCATGACGTCGATTGCAGTGGGAGGCACCGAGAGAGAAGTGTAGTTCCAAGCAAATGTTATCCAGTCGCCGATCTTGTAGAATTGTGAACCGGCAAGGGCGTCTGGAGTGACCATGGTGATACCACCGGCAGGCAGGCGGGGATCGAAGGTTGTTGCCTTTGGCTTCTTGGTTGTCTTGCTGCCCGATTCTTTGCCCGTGGGGGTACCCGTCTGCTTAGGTTGGGATTCTGTCTTGTCCTTGTTGTTGTCACCACTCTTGTTGTCGTTGTTGTTGTCATTATTATTGTTGTTGTTATCGTTGTTGTTGTTGTCACCAGTCGGCTTGGGAGCGGGTGTGCTTGCAGGCTCCTCCGACTTGTTGTCATTGTTATTATTATTGTTGTTGTTGTCTGTAACACAAACTCGTTAGTGTGCTTGCCCAGCGAGAAACCCTTCGCATTCCACGATGCCAAAAACACAATAACATACCGTTATTCTGTCGTCCAAAAAGCACCTCTTTTGCGGCAACCATGCCGTGAACATTGTCAAATGCATCCGAAATGGCATGCGTAACAGACGACATGGCCACGACGGCTGCGAGAATCCGAGCTGGTCTCATGATGATGGTTGTTGCTGTGTGAAATTATGACCCTCGAAAAAAAGGCTACAGGTAATTATTACGCGGCTTCTTTGGCAATTCGAAACCCGAAAAAAGAACTCGCGTAGAGAGAATCGAACGAGCGAGTGAGATGGCGAGGTGGTGGTGGTGTTGTTGTTGATGGGCGTGGAGCGTCAAATAACGAGGGCGTATGCAAGCGCGACCACAAGATTACGCAAGCCGTTTAACAACTTCCTTCGTCGGATAAAACGAGCGACTCTGGCGAAGGATTGCAGGCGGAGGGCTAGTGTCGAGACACGCTGGAGGGGGTTGGGTGACGAGGAACGAGGGTGGAGGGCGGTCGGGCGGTCGGAGGGGGAGGGGGAGGAAGAGGAAGAGAGAAACGACAGGCAGTCGAGAACCAAGGCTGGTGAAAGGAGAGGCGGAGGTGGATGGTCTCTGCGCCCAGTGGCAGCCAGCAGCAGTATAGTATGGTATCAGCACGCGGCGGCGGCGGAGGCGAATTGGACCAAAGGGGGGGCGCGGACGCTACGCTAACGAGCGCTGCCACGCTAAATATAACATTCTAGCTCCGCAACAGATTCATGGTCCGAGGTCATCGCTCATGCGCTGTCGTATTTGCTCCTCTTGGGCCCTTTACTGGCGTGCACAACCGTCGACCACGCATTGCCCTCGTTGACATGCCACTCTCCCAGATGCTGTCCAGTGTGCAGCGTGTTTTGCAGCGACAGTGCCTGTGTCTGTGTGGCGCTCGTCCACGAGCACAACGCAGCACGAAAAGCATTTTTCGGGTTACCCCAACGATGCCTATTTGGGCCTGCGCATAGCCCCCAGCAACCCGCAGCCGCATGCATCAATAACATCACATCATCATCTCCCCATTTTCTTGTCCATGCAGCGTTCCAATAGGCAGGCCTGGGTGTAGGAAGGGGGTGTATCTTTCTCTCTCTCTCTCTCTCTCTCTCTCTCTCTCTCTCTTTTTGTAAATGCTGCAGCACTTGACCTGCTGAAACCGTTGGTTACGGGCAGGACTGGGATCCCCTGAGCACATCGGGCTTAGTTCCCATAAGGCCCGCACCCTTTGGCTTCCCCCCTAAATCACTCTTCTGCTCTGTTTTATAAGATCCCCAAGGCTGCAAGTGCGCATCGCCAAGCTCACCCCCCGATTATGCGTAAATAACGTGACGAAAAGAAAGAAGAAAAAAAAAATGCACGTCTGCGATCAGCCAAAGGTCACACAGATCGTTGCAAATAGTAACAGCTCTCTCTTCAGCTCAGCCCCGCCGTCGTATATTGCTTAGGCATGAGACATGGACTCACACCAATTTTAGTCTTGGCTGAGAAAGTGGTGATGATGACGATGACAAGCATTCCTCGCTTGCCAGCTAAACTTCCGTCTGTATCAAGATGACATGGTTTTCCTATTCTCAAACAAACGCCCTAAATCCACTCATTGCTTCATATCATTGCATTTGACTTTCTTTCCCAGCATAACTGACACTTTCCACGACGAAAGAAAGCAAAAATAAATAAATACATAATACAGTTAGTTAGTTAGTTATGTAGTGATGTCAAAATCTCATTATCTAAAAAAGGGTATATCCGCTCATATCCAACCCGTCTACGGAAGATATTGAATATCAAAAAGAAAAGAAAAAATCAAGAGCAACTTTGGCCCACCTTTTTTGTTCGTGCACAAAAAAAACCGATCGAGAGAGACAAGATACATCCCATCCAGTCAATCACTCGCACTCGCTCACTAACTCACTCACCTTTTCCCTTCCCACCACGCCTTGTCCTTGTCGCGCCGATGCGGCATACTCTCACGAATATCCGTTTCCCGATCACTGGCAAATTCCACGCTCCTCGCCCGACTGCGACTCCTCGCTCGGTCCATTTTCGTACTGCTTCTTCTTGCTGGCGGCTTGTCGTCAATCGGAAATGTCGAGCGGGGCGAGAACGTATCTCTACGACTCTTGCGGGGCGAAACTGGGCTGTTCAATCCACCTACTTTTGAGTTTGAAAAATCCGCTGACATGGGCCGCGGCGCACGTCGCTTGCTCTTAGTCGAGCTGGTCGCTGGCGGCTTCTTGATGTAATCGTATGTCGCGGGATCGCGGCGTGCAAGCTCGCGTTCTAGCCGCCAAAGGGGTGCTTCCGGTAGTACCTTGACGGCGTGCGAGTCTCTCCATTTGATTTTCCAAAAGACTTCGGCGTCGCCGCGCGAGTTGTTGGACCCGTAGTCTACCACAAGCTTGTAGCTGTCGGTAAGTGCCCGCCCTTCGTATACGCCTCGGTCCTGCACTCCAGGCCCTTCGAGGCGGAACCGCGTGCGGACCGACGGATGAATGTACTCATTCGTTTGCCGCAGGGGTCGGTCCGTTGCGCGACCCGTATACGGGTCCACTGCAGTGTACTGCCCCGGCTTACGTAGCTTTGATATATGCGTCAGCCCTGAATCGAGCAACACAGCCCAATACAGTACAACCCAACCTTACACTCAAGTTTGAATCGAGAGAAAAAAAAAGACTTACCGAACTTCCACCTAACGCAAAAGCCCCCTTGAGCTCACTGTAGATTTTGCCAAAACTCCATGGTCTAATGGCGCCCTCCTCTTTCTTGTAGTACTTTTCGTTGAGATCGTCCTGCTCGAACAAGTATTCACCTCGCATGTCCAAAAAGGGCTCCAACTGGCTCATCATCCATGCAAGACTGATGTTGGCAATCTGCATGTCGTCGTAACCACCTCCTACATTAGCATGGGCACCTGGAAACCACACTTGGCGAAGTGTTGTGCGGTTACCCTCTGGCTTCTCCCAAATGGCGGGTGCAAACGACGATCGGTTCTCGTCGAGGGCGAGTGCTTGAAATGCATTCTCTACGCAGTTGGAAAGCTTGGTGTCGTAAAACGAGGTTGCTTTGGATTGCTTGGTTTGGAGACCGGCACGCTGCAGTATGCCGATTCTGGGTATTCCGAGGCTTCCGACTGTGTCCCATACGGCAATGCACTTGATTGGAATATCCAGTCTGGTCAGGCCTCGGCGTTCCAATTCTTCGGCGTATCGTGGGTCACCGGCGCTTGGTTTCCGTGGAAATGGAATATCCTCGTGCTTTGGCCTGTAGTCTTCATTCCGGCGGTTTTGGACATCCTCGTATACTTCTGGTAAAGTATTCAGGCCCTTTTTCGTAAGAAGACCAATTTCTCCAATCAATCCACCAATGCTGCGGGCAGTGAAGGCGCCTCTGGAAAATCCAAGCAGGAAAATCTCATCTCCAGGGTGGTAGTTGTTGGCAAGGAATGAATAGGCCTCTCGAACATCCTCTGCGAGTCCTTTACCGGTGGTGCCTCCAACCAGACGAGAAATCTTTCCTCCTTCGGTGCCAAGGCCTTGCTGGTAGTTTACAATTTGCTGAATTCCGTCCTGGCTGACTGCTTTGATGGCTCTGGAAATCCGAGTGATGTTGCTTGGGATAGAAAGCGTGCCATTCTTGGTTCCATCGTCCGAGTTTAGCCACGTGCCGTCACAAGCTACGATGAGCCTTTTAAACATTCCTCTACCACCGCTCAATCCAGGTGCATCCACGGCTGGCTCGACTCTACCTCGGCTCCTACTCCTGGCTCTAGGGGTAACGGGCACATCGACAATAAGGGGCGATTTTGCGCCGCTTCGCGGAATATCCACGACAATTGGTGCTGCTGTTAGGGGCGCTCTGGTGCTGGGCGCCCGACTTCTGCTCCTGGCTCGAGACATGGCGACGGACATTTTCTTCCTTAGGTTGCGGGCCCTCTGCAAATGTGCTTTTGAAAAGGGGAGTGGTTGTCGAGGAGCAGGCGCAAATAAAGTCCCAGGAGAGTCGACTATGTTAGTATGACTGTGCCTCCTGCGGGCGCGGCGGGATTGGCTGACAGGCAATGCGGTTGATCGTGGGCTTGTATGGCCGGGTGTCGATGATCGAGGATGCTGCTATGTGTTGGCTTTTCTGCGGGACAACAGTATCAGCAGCGGCGGCGGCAGTAGCAGCAGCAGCAGCAGCAGCAGCAATAGTAGTGTGGTTGCCTGTATCCAAAGGGTCCAATTCGAGTACGCCACGTGAACTCTCTGCAAGAGTCTGGGAAAAGGACGTTTCACCCTATGGCCAGCAAGATGGAATGATGGGACCGGATGACGGTGCGGTGAACGCCCAGCCTGGTCAGTTTCCCAACTGTCAAGATTGGTTCGGCGCAAAAGTAAGCGAGACAGTCCGGAACGTCAAGCGGCCCTGAGAGGAGCCTGCAGCAAGCACTTTGATGCAGGGCACAAAAAGGTGCGCGGAACGAAGGGGGCGGGCGCAGCTTGAGGAGGTCGATATGTGAAAGATGATGGAGGCGGACGTGTCGCGCCGCGCACAGCGCACTGTTACGTCGTGAGGTTGGGCGCCGGCTTCAAAGCTTTGCTGTAGGCTGGGGGTGCCCAAGTCATTGGACTCGCTTACCCAGCCTCTTTTTCTGCGAACAGGCGATTGCACAGGTTGGAGCAAATGTCCAAAGCGTCTTTTTTTGTGAGGGGGTGAGGGGGGTGGTTCCAAAATCACACTGACGAGTATGCAGAGAATTTGCCTGTTCACCGTCGGGGCCCTTGGGTGTTGTGCTGTTGTTGGTGGAAAGTGAGGCGGTCTCCAGCACATCGCCCTCGACCGCAACTTGTCCACCAGACGTTGCCAATCACAAGCTCCCGCCCGTTCTAAGACTAGGACGGTCTGGGTCAGATCGAGCAACGCATTGGGCGCAAGCAGACCTGCCGGTGAGGGCCCAATTTTTCCACTCTGTTCCGCATGGGGCCAATGCCGGGTGTCTACTATGTACTGTATAGTCTTGGTAGGTGCAGAAATCATACAAGTCGGGCGGTGAGCAAGCTGTACATACGTGTTTGTAAGGGAACCCCGTCGCCCAACCGTTTGGCGACAACAATCCCCCATGCACCATGCACCATCACAGCTTGGACATGGCAAACTACGTCGTGTCTTTTTTTTGGTGGTTGTTTATGGTTACATTATAGGTGCAAACTGCCTGTCATGAAGAATATTAACTGTTTTTGCAATTTCAAAAGAGCTTTTTCTATAGCAATCGGGTTCCTTTTCAGTCCATGTGCTGTGTCACCGCCGGACTGGCGGCAACAGTTGCTGCATGTTCGCCGACACCCTTTTGGTCCACAAATTTGGTGCGCCAAGTAACCATCCAGCGCATCACCAAGGCGCCTCCGCACCCCATCGCAACAAATACACTCTACACGTATCGTACAGAATTCCTTCCTAGACACCCCATATCTCAAGAACTCCATGCGATCGACGATATACCAACATCCCTAGAGTGTATAATGAATGCAGCACGAGCGGCAGAACGAATCCATCTAGGACATAACGCTGTGGAAAAAAGAGAGAGAAAAAAGAGAAAAACGAAAAAGGAAAAAAAAGAGGAAAAGTGACAATGAGGTGAGAAAATACAAGAGATATAGTGAAAATAGATGAGAGAACATGCCCCAAGAGAATCGTAAACATCATCTGCGGAGAAAGGTGCAGGGTTGAGGAGTGGTACCAGGAGTGACCTAGTAACCACCAAAAAGATCATCAAGCTCGTCCAGATCAATGAGCTCTGGGCTCCGCATGACCCAGTCATCGTCAAACTCGAGTTTTATCTCTTTGCGCTTGAGCGAAGGGGGTGGCATGTCAATGTGGAGCGAAGGCTTGAGCGCAGGGCTGCTGGGCGAGAGGCCCGTGTTGAAGCTCACGACCTGGTCCATCTGGCCAAAGAGGGCTGCCGCCGTTTCCGAGTCCTTGCGGGCAGCGCTCTCGAGCGACTCCTCGACGGAGACGGCGATTTCTTCCATCTTGACGTCGTTGTTCTGGGTTGTTGGCTCGGCCGATGCACTGGCAGATCGTGCACGCTCCGCCTCTTGGCTCCTCCGGCGTTGTTGCAGGAACGAGGCAGTCTGGGTGAATTCGCGCTCGTCCTTTTCTAATGGAGGCGACTGGGCACGGCGGTTGTGTGAAATGTTGGCAGTGGTAGGAGGGTGCGTCTGGTTGGAGAAGGGATCACTGGCGTTGCTGTCGTAGTCGGAGAGGTCGAGTTCGGGAGAGGGAGACATGCGGTCTCGCGACCTGGCGTCCATGTCCTCTTCTTCTTCCGAGGTAGCAGACGAGAGGGATGGGGTTACGATGCGAGGTGTGACCAAGGCATTGCCGCCGTCGGCAGGAATTGGTTGGTGTGGGCGGGTGGACAGAAAGTAGTAGACACGCTTTGGGTGTGTGCCCACGAGCTTCTTGTCCAGAGGACATTTGGACAGAGCGGTCCAATTGCGCTTCAGGTAGGTTGCTAAGCGTGACGAGATGATGGCTGCTGGGTTGGCGGAGCTAAAACGCATGTCAGCACAAGGAAAACTACATGGGCAGCTAGGCACTGAGGCGAGGCGAGGTACATACCTTTCGACAATGGGGATGATGGGCGACAGGACCAGAGCAAGCTCCTTGAGCAAGTGAGGACGGTTACCAGTCTTCTCGAGCTGTTCAATTACGCCAACGACGATTTCATCATCGATGCCTTGGGTGTCGATCTTGGCGATGCCCGACTCGCCGCCTGGCGACGGTGGCGGGGTGTCGGCGACACGGCCTGAGCTTTTGGGTCGGTGCTCATCGAGACGCAACGCCGATGGTCGTGGAGGGGAAGCAGGCGCCGATGAAAGAGAACCGGAATGTGAGCGTTTCTGTTTCTTTGCGACGTGCTGACCGTCACTTGTCGAAGGCGGTGAGCGCGTGGATCGGGGCGCCCCAGGTAGCTGGATGCCGAGCGACGGCAGCGACAGGGACTTGCGGCGAGTGTTGTAGGGCATGGTATCGCGGCGACTTGGGTCGCAACCGGGTTTGGCGCAAGAGATATGGGAGGAAAGACAAAGGGTTAAAAAGCCTTTGCAAGGGCGGGAATGAAGGGTATATTATTAAGAAGGGTGGTGGTAGTGGTGGTAATGGGTGTGCAGCCAAAAAAAAGTGTTTGGGTACTGCGAGGATGCTCAGGGATGTGGATTGGTCCGGTAGGAATGCGCTGCAGCCTATTCCACCAAGCGCTGCCGCCGGATATGCAAGGCTGGGTACGACGCTTTTGTCTGCACAGCAGGGGTGGCGTCGAGAAAAAGGCGCCCGACGGTTGGGTAGATGGAGGGGTGGTGGTTGTGATGGAGGAGGAGAGGAAAGAAGAAGAGAGGACGAAGATAGTAAGTAGTGGTAGTAGTGGTGATGATGATGATGAAAGCCGAGTGGTAGCCGGGGGTTTATGTGGCAGCTACGCAAGTTGCCTCCTGAGAGCAGCAGCGACTACGTAAGGCGGCGATGGCGAATTGGTGACGAGACGAGACGAGACAAGACGAGACGAGACGACGGGAGAGGCAGAAGAGGCAACACAGCAAAGTGTTGCAGCGACGGCACGGCAAGAGTGCAAAGGGCAAGGCGAAGGACAATTGAACAATGGTCCCTGAGGGAGTTCGAGGGCGGTGGTGGGAAGGAGGGGAATGTTGCGAGGGAAAGGTCGGAGGCGTGGTGGAGCAACTGGGTGAAGAAGGAGCGACTAGGCTCCGGCAGGCGCCCGTGCACCGTGGTAGTGGGAGGGTGAATGTACCAGGCGCAGCCATGGGCAGGCGGGTTATGACAGCATCCTACTTTTAGAGGCCGTTTTTGCTTTGTTGGCCAGGGGCTAGAGCGTTACGCTCCTATCAAGATGCCGTGGCCGCCCGCATCCATACTGTACAGTAGTCGCCCGTCGCCCGTCGCCTTCGCAGGCGTGGCTTCACCGGCTCCATGCCTGTTCCAACGTCTTGCTCGGCCAATCCCACACGCCTCTGCTGGCGAATTTGCCCCTCTTGTTGTGTCAAGCTTGGATCTCTTCCCATCTCGCGCCGGGCACGAGATGAGTGGATCGTGCTAAGCCATGCTGGTACGAGTGCGTCGTAGCCGATAAACCTCCGCGCGACGGGGGTGGGCGTCGTGGTCCACTTGTCGTCTTCGTCCAGGCCATACACTGTGGACACAGTACATCCAGTATGTACATACATAGACAACTACGGGCGGGTCGTCACAGCTGGCCCGGCAGCTGACCGCCTCGAGCGCTGCGCTTCTCCATAGGCTTGCAACGGCCACGTCGCGAGTGGTTGGATTGCTTTGGCATGATCTGATGCTGCGTGCATATCCCATGCCTGTCCAGAGGTTTCGTCTAGCTGCAAAAGTGGATTTAGCCTCAACGATGCTGCCGGGATCCCCCAGGGCGGTGAAGACGCTTTTTGCGCATTTTTTTTTCTCACACGCAACTTTTCGCTCGTGGGCAATGCGGCCAGTCCTCGGCAACCCCCCAATGCGAACACTGAACCGCTGCAGCTAGCCGTGGCAAGACGAGCAGCACACCAGCACGGCTCGTACGAGGCCCGGGCGACTCTATCAAGGTAATTACCTCGCCCGCCCCGCCGGACGGCAGGCTCCTTGCTTTGTTTTTTTTCTCTTGGTTTGAAGCATGTGTGTTACGCACAAAGGCCGTGGGCTGGGCACGCGAGTTGCCATGGCTTCGGATGATGGAACATGGGCCATGCAGATACACTAGCCTCATTTGGCTAGCCGCATGCCGCCAAGAGTGCCTTGCGTGTGCAGCACAGCGTCACCATTTGTGGGGAACTGGAAGGTCTGGCGCCGCCGCTCTTGGGCTGCATGGGCGTACTGAGATAGATACTATGTCCAAGTAGTACAGCTGCGCGGATGCGCTATCTTTCTTCCCCAGACGAAGTGGCCGCTCGATGAGGCAGTTGACAAGTCGTGAAAGACGGTGAGGACGCATGTTTTGTTTGCTTGTTTGCTTGCTTGCCTGCCCGCCGAGTCAGTCAAGTCTTGCTGCCCCTGCCCCGCCTGCTGCTACTCTACTCAGCGCGCAAGACAACATCGTGGCCTCGCTCGTCTGACATGTACAGAGACAGACAGCGACATGGCAAAGTTTGGGTGAGCCGCCATGAGGTCGGACAAACGAGTGACGCGATCCTGTGTGCATTTGCCCATGATCCCGACTGCAGATCTCGCTTCACCTGCTCTTGGTCCAAGGCTGGTCCTGGTTTTACCCCATCTGGTACTGCCCCTCTCTCCTCACACGCCCATCCTTTGCGTCACCCCGAACAAAACAAACCTGTATCCATGGCCCGCCTCGCCTGCTTGCCTCCCTGCCATGTCTCGCCGTGCCTGTCTTGTATCTGATAGTGATAGCGTCCTGTCCCCACCCGCTCCATACTCATGTACCACTACATACCTGTACCCATACTGCGGGGTCGCCGTAATAATGATAGCATCGTCATCACCCACCGATTCATTCAACTCCACAACCACCACCATGGCTTTTGTGTAACCGCCCCCTCGACCCGTCTGTCCTTCGCCCCCTCGCCCACAATGCTCTCGCCCTGTCCCTGCCCCTGCCGCACTCCTTTTCTCGGCTTCAATTGCAGCCACCACGTCGTGCCAAAGTTGTAGCGCTTCATCTCCACAACCTCTAACCCGCTCTCCTCGACAATCTTGCCAATATCCTTGTTCCACCAGCACCCATGCTCATCCGCGTGCGCCGGTGCCGTCTTGTCTAGCAACTTGTTGAGCCACTCGTAGTGCGACTTGCCATGTTCCAGAAGCAGTATCTGCCCCTCCTCGTTGGTGCATGCCTCGAGGTTCTGTAGTAGCTTGACCGGCTCCGGCGTCGAACATAGCCCCATAGTCTGCAACACCGTGTCGTATCCCTTCTGCGCCCCATACGGCGGCGTAATGGGATCAACCGCTGACTGGTGCTTGAAGAAGACACGACTGAAGTATTCTTTGTGCGTGTCATTCCACTTCCGCCGCGCCACCTCGAGCATAGGCCCACTCGAGTCGAGCAGCGTTACGGTTGCGCATTGCTTCGTCTTGTAGTATGGTATGTTCCTGCCTGTGCCCACGGCCACCTCCAACACGTGTCCCTTGGCCATGGCAGTGAGCTTCTTGCGCTTCCCAGTCAACAAAAGGAGCGTTTCCGATGTGTCCACTTTCTCGTCGTACCCCTCTGCTTCCTTATCAAACCGATCAGAGAGATCCGCTGGCAAGTCTTTCAAATCGGCGTCATGAGTCAGTGACGTCCAGAGCATGGTTGCGTATGTGCCCATGCCAAAGGCTATCATGCCAATGCCAAACATGGGCCATTGTCGCCATCTCCGCAGCTTGGCCTGGTGCTGTACCGACCTCAACTCCTCGTCCGACAGCCGCTGGAGATCAGATAGCCTGGGGCGCGCCGCCCATACTCGTCTGGCCGCTTGTTCGGGTGTCTGGTTCTCGGGCACTCGCAGCAGATGCTCCGTCGTCGGTTGCGGTTGCGCTCGTGGTATTCGCCTGGGCAGTGGTGCGGCGGGCTTCGTCGGTATGCTGCCTCTTACGGGAATCGACTTGGGAGCCTTGGGAAGCTTCGCCATGGCGTGCTGCCAGATCGCAGCCGAGTGCGCAGCAGGTGTCGTGGGTTGTCAATGGGTTAATGCTAGCAGCTATTTGCTGTACTGTACGGAAGAGCCTCAAATCTTTTGATCCGATCTCTCGGGAAGGTCCGAGCGCCCTGCAAGTCACCAGGGTCTAGTCCATACAAATCCGACCATATCCGTCGTCTGTCAGTCGACGATATCGGCCGGTTGGCGGCTGTTGCTCGGACTTGGACATTGTATACTCGGTTTTTTTTTCATTGCGCCCTTTTTCTTTCTCTCTTCCCCTTTGTTTCCTTGTTTGATTCTTGTAAGCAACGCTCCTTAAAACTGAGCGAGATGGCGCCCTCAACTGTTTCGGAGATACCGGCATCCATTCTAATTGTTGGGAGCGGTGCATTTGGCCTTTCCACTGCTTATTCTCTATGTCGCAACCCACAGTACAATAACACCTCAATCACTGTAGTGGACAGACAGGCCTTCCCCACGCCCGATGGATCCAGTGTAAGTTGAGCGGTCATGTAGCCTCCATAAATTCTCTGCGGAGCCACTTTTTCTCAGTCGTCGCAAAACGCAGTTTCCACCAAGGCACCAAGCTTAAACAAAAACACGAATAGATTGATACGTCGCGCATCATCCGCCCAGATTATGCTGCTGCCCGCTATACCCGCCTCGCGACCATTGCGCAAAACCGCTGGCGAACCGATTTCGCGCCTGAACACTACCACGAGGTCGGACTGTGTATAACAGCTTGGGGGCCAGAGCAAAAGTATGTGTCTGAGTCGTTGGAAAACGTCCGAGCGATAGGAACGGACAAGGTCGAGGTCCTCAACTCGGCCGAAGACATCCAAAAGGCATGTGGCCTTGAAGGCAAGGATCCATGGGGAAACGGCTCCACTGGCTATGTCAATTGGAGTTCTGGCTGGGCCGACGCTGAGGGTGCTATGATCTGGCTCCGGGAAAAAGTCGAAAGCCTGAACCGAGTCAAGTTCGTTACGAGTCAGGTGAAGAAGCTGCTGATCGACCACAAGACCAACACAGTGTCTGGTGTCCGGCTTAGCGATTCAAGTGAGCTGAAGGCTGACCTCACAATACTGGCGGCGGGCGCTTGGACAGCGTCGCTCATAGACCTGCGAGGCATCTGCAAAGCCACTGGACAGGCTATTTGCTACATGCCGATATCCAAGGACGAGGAGACGAAAATGGCCACTAGGCCGACCATCTTGAACCTTTCACATGGTCTTTTCATGATTCCGCCTTCCAAGGGGCTACTCAAGGTCGCGCGCCACGGTCATGGCTACATCAATCCTACCACCATCCCGCATCCCGAGTCAGATGATCCAAACGAGACGATTACAGTATCCTTGCCATATACAGGTGTTGACGATCCGACCCAAGCGGTCCCACTAGAAGGCCAACGCCAATGTCGAGATTTCCTCAAGTCAATTCACCCCTCGATAGCGTCCCCCTCGCGGCCCTTCACCAAATCCAAAATTTGCTGGTATACGGATACTAAGGATGGTGACTTTTTGATCTCTTATCACCCCAAGTATACCGGTCTGTTTGTAGCCAGTGGTGGCAGTGGCCATGGCTTCAAATTTTTGCCTGTTATTGGTGATAGCATTGTAGAATGTATTCAAGGCCGGACGCCTGAGGATTTCAAGGGCCGCTGGGATTGGCCTGCTGAGCGCGTCCCTGAAGAACAGTGGGCTGGTGATGGAAGCCGTGGTGGTCCTATTGGATTGGTGCTCCAGGAAGAAACAGCAAAGAGTAGAGGAAAGTTGTAAGTATAGTGTTAACCACTGCGGTATTTGTTGTTTTAAAATTGTGTGGAGTAAATCTATTCTTGGGGAGATTTTTCTTTTACGAACAAGACATGAAATAGATCTTGTTATGTCATTCTCTTTTTCGACTTGCCATGACACTGTATATGGTTCATTCAGGCTCCTTTTTCGATGCATATTCTTTGTGTCTAGCATGCGCATAACCTGTGCCAATTGCCTCTGCGATATTCGTCTAGACACTGTATGCATTCGCTTAAGGACCAAAATCTCCAAGTTAATTACTTTTGCACTTTCAACGCTTAGCCAACGACAATAAAACAAAAAAAATCAATATACAGGCTTAGACAAAAGTTTTACTTGAGAACACACTACCCTTTGTTAGTTGTCAAGTCAATCAAATTACCCGTGTAAGTCTTTACCCACAGCCAGTACGTGTTTCAAGTAGTGCGCGGACCTCAAGCCCTCGGCAACATGCTCCGCACCCTTCATTACACATTGAGCTCCACGATGGCAAACAACTCCACACCCAAGAAAAGCTCAATATATACATCCCAAAGCTTCTACAACTAGAAATATTCTAGTTTAGCAACGTGCTCTTGAGCTTAGTCACTACGTCATCTTGGCTGGATTTGTCATGAGTGTGATTGGTAACCAAAACGCGCCAGCACAGGCATTCCCAAGCCAACCTGCTGACATTCAGAGTCAAGCCAAGACAACTTATGCGAGTAGAATCCCTGATAAAATAGGAAAGCGAGCTGTTGGTAGTGAACATTATGCGTCAGCACATAATCCTGCAGTATGCGTGTGAGGCCGCTTTTCCAAATAAAGTTAGCTCTGGCAGCCTTGAACTCTTGATCTTTGTGTGTATTTAATACCTTGCTGTAACCTCGTAGCATATACATCTCAACATCTTTCATCTGGTAGCTTCTCCATTGTTCAAGCAGCATATATTGACCCTTTTTTTGGGAAGTTGTAGCTCACTTCAGTATACTACCCCTTTTTGCTTACATCATCCATACCCCGCCCCTTATCTATCACAACTGATAAATTTCCACCCCGCAATGCCTACTCTTGCACTTGAAGCTGGAGCTACCGTCTTCGTGACCGGAGTCAATGGATTGATTGGTAGCCATATCGTCGATCAATTGCTAAAGAGAGGGTACCATGTTCGAGGTGCCGTCAGAAGTGCTGAGAAGCACAAGTACTTGACCGAGTACTTTGGCGAAGAGTACAAAGATGCCAAGTTTGAACTGGTCACTGTGCCTGATATGACTGTCGAAGGATGCTACGACGACTACATGCAAGGTACATTACAAACACATATGATATGTAACCTAGTCAAGTAAAACAGCTAACCTAACTTGACCGCCAGGCATCGATGGCTTCGTCCACGTCGCAGCTCCTATCAGCGAAAGCTCCAACCTGGACCTCGCCATCTCCATTGCCAACAACGGCGTCATCAACGCCCTCAAAGCCTGCGCTAAAAACCCTTCTTGCAAACGCTTCGTCTTCACTTCCTCGTCCATTGCCGCCACCTTTCCCCACACCAACGAAGAAGTCACCATCGACGAGAACACCTACAACGAACCAGCTCTCAAGATCTTCGAAAATGGAAATGCCGAAAAGAACGGTCTGAGCGTTTACGCCGCAATGAAGACTGCATCTGAAAAAGCAGCAGCCAAATGGGTCCAGGAGAACAAACCAGGCTTCGTCTTCAATACCGTCGTAAGTCACTTCCCCCCCCCCCCCCCCCCCTTCAACCAAAGAAACTTCATTGCGTATTCATCTCATACTAATATAAAAAAAGCTACCCAACGTAAACATCAGCGGGATCCTCATACCCCAACACCAAGGTATCCCCTCGACCATCGAATGGGCACACATGGCCTGGGCCGGCAAAAACACTGAGCTATTCACCGGTCCTCTGGGCCCCCAGTGGTACGTCCACACCGTTGACGATGCCCTGCTGCACGTTGCGGCATTGATCTACGAAGACGTCAAGTCCGAGCGTCTGTTTGCGTTTGCCGAGCTGTGGAGCCACAACAGGATGTTGAATATCTGGCGCAAGATGTATCCGCAGAAGACGTTTTCCAAGAATATTGAGGGCCTTGGCGATGATAAGACTAAAGTGCCGAACCAGAGGGCTGAGGAGGTGTTGAGGATGATTAAGGGCGAGGGGTGGGATAGTATGGAGAAGGCGTTGAGGGAGGTAAGTGAGCAGTGGGAATGAGATGGGTTGGAGGTTGTTGAGATGGATTGATTTGGGAGGGAGGGAGGTGTGGTTAAGAGTCTTGGCATTGAGTTACGACAGTGTCTGGTTCATGATCAATATGATATGTTCTTCTATATCTTGAAGTCCTCTCCTTTTTCCTTTTTGAAAGTCTTGCTCCTACAGAATATGCTTGGCTTCCCCTCGGCTCAACTCGAAGTGTCGGAATTACCACAACGATCACATGACACCCACATCCGACACCCAGTCCCGCAACCCAACCAAATCCCCAGACCAAGCACTCCCCGCCTAGAAAGTAACCGCTGCATAAAATGCGGGGGAACGGAATGACCAGATTCAAAGATTCGGACACAAACAACCCGCCAAGTCGCGCCCCAGGTGATTCGTGGAGAATATTCCCACCGGGCAAAGCGCTGCGAGTCATCGACTTGGCATCACTGGCGTCCATACCTTGGGGTACATTCGCTTCGGACTTACGCCAAGCACAGTACAAGGCGCAACCCAGCATCGTCATTCACGGAAAGAATATGGGATACGAGTTTTTCCCGCGATGGCTTAGGAGGGTTGTGGCGCTCAAGCATGCCAAGATGGCCAGACTGGGTTGCAGTGAACATAGTATACCAAGAAGGGGGCTTTAGTCGAGTCCGGAATGCGGAGTTATGTGTGGGAAGGATGCGTTGTGGGGGTGAAATCGCTGAATAGATGGCTTGCTCTGGGTGTGTTGGCGTGACGAGAGAGAAAATGAGAGAAGTATAAAAGCAGGTTATGCTGCGTGGGAGATTGAGTATCTCTCTCTCTCTCTCTCTTTCTCTTTTTTGGCACGTCATTCAACTCTAGTTGAAGCAGATTAAGTAATCTTGAGAGAGCCTAGTCGAGATTCGATCTTGGCTGCCATTGACGAAGATGAAGCTCTCTACCTCGGTCATACTCCCTCTTCTACCTGCGCTCTCCACTGCTGCAGTCATCCCCCGTCAAAATGGCGATGGACCCCAAGGTGGTACAGATTCTACTCAGGGTGATCTTGGAGCACGACCTCCACCCCGTTTCCCATTTCCAGTCACAAAGTTTCCTGTGCCAACAGAAACTGTCGTGCTCACCGAGGCCATGTATATTCTTCCGGGACAAGTATTTGATGGGCAGATGAAGCGATATGAGCGTGTCGAGGGCAGCTGCAGTGAGCAAGCTGAGGGAACCGACGCGGATGCTGTATTCAACTTACTTCCTGGGGCTACCATCAGAAACGTGGTTATTGGGAAACATCAGAGTGAGGGCATCCATGCTCTTGGCGATGCTTGGGTCGAGAACGGTAAGACACTGCGCATAATCCCGAGCATAAGTAACTTGCTGACGTGTGTCATGATAGTCTGGTGGGAAGACGTGTGTGAAGATGCATTGACATCAAAGGGCCTCAACACACAGCTTCGCGTCATTGGTGGAGGCGCCCGCAATGCAACCGACAAAATCTTCCAGGACAATTCGCTGGGCGGAAAGGTAAACATTACCGGCTTCTATGCCGAGAACTTTGGTACTTTTTACCAATCATGTGGCAATTGCCTCAACCAGGCAAAACGCAATGTCACCATCCAGAACGTCATTGCTGTTCAAGGTACTAGGATGGGTATAGTAAGTTCAATCTTGCCTCTTTTTTTCTCATCAACAATTCGAACTTACAATGATGTAGATCAACCCCAACTACGGTGACGAATATCGGATCAAGAACTCGCAGGTGGTAGATGTTGAGCGCTACGTCGACAAAGAAATCGGCAACAATGTCCAGACAGTTCCGTATACTGTTGGGACTGGGCCTGATGAAAAGTACGCGCTTTACAATCTGACACGCGATCACATCACCGAGTTTGATGGTAAGATTTTGAACCAGTATGTCCCGGAAGAGCCGTATGAGTGGCTTGGTACCTACTGGAAGGACGGTAGTGGCGGAAATTAGAGACATAGTACTAGGAGAGTTAACGAGTGATTATTGATTGAGCTAATGCAACAATAATGGTGTCAAAACCGTTTTTCTTGACGCATCCGTTGATGACTTGGATGCTGACCTGTCAGCCTGGGACGGGTATAAATTCTCTCTAAATGCTTCGAAAACTCGAGTCTTATATAAATCCAAGTCGGGATCATTTATTCTACGGAGCTGTCATGGTCGACAACGTAGAGTTCCCGTAGTGAGGTAACCTTTGGTATCGATTTCCGTAGTCTTGGCACGGTTATGATAGCGCAGTTGTGATGTCCCAGGTAGTAGCCTGAGCCCATTCCCAGAGATGTCATGAGATTCAAAATGGATGATGCATTCAATTATTTCACCGAAGAAGACTAAAAAACCATACGGATGGTGGCAGACCAAGGTCAAGATGCAAGGCCATCCACAGGTAGTGGTTATGTGGCTCGTGCACGCCAATCCCTGCAACTCTAGCCTTCGCTTAGATTTTGCCCACCCACGATCACTCTGAGTCTCCCGCCAGCGACAACTCCGTCTCGACGCCCAACCCAGCTCTTTCCGCATATCGACCGACCGACTCCGTCAAAATACACAACCGCACATAATGGATTCAGCTAAGGCTCCCGTCAAGCTCGTCAAGGTCACCCGTGTCCTTGGCCGAACCGGTACGCGAAATTTGCGAAATTTGCTGCAACGAGGGCGCATGGGACATGTGCATGGCGCAAAGTGATATATAGAGAGAGAGAATTGCAGGCTGACAAAGGTCCCTACAGGCTCCCGTGGTGGTGTCACCCAGTGCCGTGTCGAGTTCATGGACGACCAGACCCGTTCCATCATCCGTAACGTCAAGGGCCCAGGTACGCTCGCCTGCCCCCGTTTCACCGCCCATATCGTACAGTAGCTGACTCAAGACACACAGTCCGTGAGAACGACATTCTCTGCCTGCTCGAGTCCGAACGTGAGGCCAGGCGTCTGCGATAAGCGCTCAAACTCTGGGGAGAAAGGGAAGCGGCATTTCATTCGGTTACCGGAGTTCTTTGCGAAAGCTATGGGCATCTATACGGACTTCACGAGGATGGACAAAATGATGGCGTAGTGTTCTTGCAGCGCCGCGGAGGATGTGGCAGATATATGGGAGATGTGATCACGACTGAAATCAAAGAGTCTGGGCTCTCCCTGAATGAATCCAAAACTACCAACTCCCATTGTCCCTCGGACTAGTGACGCGTCGTGGCTGTTTCTGGATTTGGTACGAGCGTAGATGCATTTAGAAGCTGATGTTGCCTAGTCGATGTCCTTTTGTTCACCACACACATGTCGAGAGTACTTGACTGGAAGAGCAGATTTACAAGCAGGCAGACTTTCTTCGCTCCCAACCCGCTTCTCCGCCTTTCCATCAGCACGAAATATACCTGTGAAACGGTGATGAACACGTCGATCTTGCATATTTGGGATAAAGTTAGAGGCAGTAACTCGTGTCCTAACCTGGTGCTTAAGTTACTACAAGTGTCTATGCTCAAGAATCGACCATGAGCTGATATACCTATTCGCTCCCCTACTGCATACTACTTTTTCCTCACTCAAAAGTTCCAACCGTATCTACAGTCAGGACAGCAGGATATGACTTGGCCATGAAGAGCTTGCGGACCATATGAAAATTCCAAGGAGGGGACAGGCTTTTAACTCTCTCGACATTAAGATCTCCACTCGCCTTGGCTAGTTCCAGTTGGCTTCATAGTATTATTTTGGAACGTTGACAATATTGAAGAACACAAGACTTTTATCAACTTTCCAAGCCATTCACTTATCAGTCTGGCGGAATCGAACACACCAGATAGTCCAAAAAAGATAGGATCGAATCTAGATGTGGAATTATATCCTGACCTGGGCTCGTTTGTAGCGCAAACGGACAGTGAAGGGGTAGTCCAGACAGCAAAAACCCCTCGAAATGATCTTGTTTCAAATATAAATCGACCTCAAGTTCACATCACTACTGACGAAGTCACTCACAAGACGCAGCAACCGCGGCAGGTCTACAATTTCTCACGCCTCATTCAACTCCCATCAACTAACCCTACACAACAATTCCATAATTCTCCAAGCTAGTCCCTTCAACAGCCTCCATATCTAGCACCTCGACAGCGCCCCTCTGTAATGGCCTCAACGCCTTGCTGGGACTCTCCAGACGGAGCATGGGCTGAGCTCGACGCCTCACGCATTACACGCACCTTCATGGCGTCCTTTCGCGACCCAACGCAAGAGACGCCCAACAACAGCCCCAAGAAAGGCCAGAGTGCACTATCTCGTGTGACAGATGCTTTAACCTCACTGCTATCCCTTAACCACGGCAACACATCGCATGAAGAAGCCTCGGAAGAAGAAGAAGAAACCACTCAAGACAAACTACGCAAGCTACAAAACCCTTACTACACGTCGCCCTCGTATGACGTCTGCGACTCCATCATGCATCCGCTGTTCCTATCTGGCTCCTATTTCTTCCCAGCCTCACCGTCTCCCAGACACATGCACGTCATCAATCTCGCTGCCTACTTTGGGTCGCAGGACCCTCTGGTTCAAGCAGCAAGTCCGCGCTTATGCGACGCGGTAGCCACAGTGCTGAGCCACACCGACGTCTCATGCATCGAAGCTTTCCTAGATGCCAAGGTCAAGGAATTCGTATACAAGAGGGAGGTGGAGAATAGGAAAGGAGGGAACGTGGTGATTATTAGGAGGGAGGGGAGTCAGATTGTTGTATGTATATCAACATCACGTTCCATTGGCTAAGACTAAGCCTAGGAACCGCATTGGACTACTTTTTGAGCTCCTTTTTTTTTCTTCTTTGAAAGTAAAAACTAATGGTTGCAAGGCAGGGTTGTATCGCGATGCGGGCTTTTCGCTGCAATGGAGCTTGTATGTGCGAGCGGGATTTAATGCGGTGGGCAGATGGTTTGAAGAGTACGCGGCGGCTGCGCCGGGCGTGACGCCGGTGGTGCATGGCATGGTGAGGTGGAATAAATTCACGCTATTGCAAACCACATCAGCTGAGGCGCGTGTTGCCGGCGAACTGCATCGCTCTGCATGTGAAGACGGTAGCGGGAAGACGGTTGGTGATGAGCTCCGCAGGATACCGCTTTCTGAGTGGAAAAAGAGAAATGGTGACGGAGGAGAGTGTGAAGGGGTTTGCCCGTATGATCCCAAGTTTGCGCTATATCAGAGTAGGGTGCTTGCGCGATATCTGGTATGGGATATCTGGGTGAGGTTGGAAGGCAGGTATGATTGCAGGGCGTGGTGGGAAGCTGATGAAGAAGTCAACGAGGTTAGGTTGAAAAGGTCACTTATTGGTTTTGGTCGTGACAGAGATTGAAGGGGTCAGTATAGGTATGTCACGTGAGCAACAGCAGCAAAGATGCAATCTTAATAAGAAAAACAATAAAATACTCTTCTTGGATTCCAGCAAGACTATTTTAGCTAAGGAAATAACAAGAGTCCTTTGGACACGTGTGCGCAAGGAAAATCTTCCAAACTCGTTAATCTATAGTGCAAGCAATAACGCTATGCAAGGATATATCGATCCCAAAAAACGCCGTAGAAATGCAACAAAGGAAATTTTGTCTCGTCTCATCATGTGAATATGACCGCCTTTAAGCAATGGCGGAGACACCACCCTCCTGCATGACAGGGTTGATCTTCTCGTCAAACTTGAACTTGAAGTCCTCGCCGAGCTCCTTCTTGATGGCGGTCTGGACGGCCTCGAGCACGTTCTTGAAAACACCGAACGAGGCTGGGTTGTTCTCGTCGTTGTCACCACCCTGGAAGACACCAGTGCGGACCAAGCAAGTGTTCCATCCGTACATGTTACCACCAATGATGTCGGAGGCTGGGTTGTCACCAATCATGTAGATGTGAGCAGGCAGCTTCTCCTCATTGTGGATAGTCTCCATCCAGCTAGCAATGACCTCATCGGCGTACTTGTAGGTAGCCAACTCGGGCTTACCGTAGACAACACGCTCAAGCTCAACGCCGGTGAGCGACTTGTACATGGCCTCGAGGCCGATACGGAAGGCACCCTGGGACATGCGGGGGAAGGGGTGCTCGGTGGGGCAAAGCATGTCACCCTGGGAGAAGTAGATGGGGATGCGCTGAGAGACGGGGTCCTTGGCCCTGGTTCCCAGACGGCCATCCTCAGACTGGAGGAGATCCATGATGATCTGGATGTCGGTAGCGTAGTCACGGCTGTCGGAGAAGACCATGATGGCCTCGATGTTGGTCTTGGTGAAGTCACGAGGGCGGGAAGTCTTGCGCTCTTCCTCGGTGAAGACACGGTAAGGAGCAATGGTAGGGTCCCAGGCAACAATGTCGTTGGGGACGACAATGTCCTGGAAGCCATACTGCTCAGCGACCTCACGGCACTTGTAGCCCTCACCACCAACGACGAGGACAGTCTTGTAGTACTCGGCCAAAGCACGCATGGGAGTGTGCGACTGGATGAACTGCTCGGTGGAGATGGGGTTGTGAAGGATCTTGGAGAGCTGGTCGACACGAGCCTGTTCAGGCTTACCGGAACCGTTGGTAAGGAAGATGTGAGGGATCTTGATACCAAGCTCGTTGTCTCCGTTCAAGATTTCAAGGACGCGTTGGCCCTCAGGGATGAGACGGTCACCGTGGACCAGGACACCATCAATGTCGAAGACAAAGGCCATGTCCTTGGCGGCCTTGACCTTGTCGCCAGCCAAGTCTTGAAGCTGAGCCGCAATGATATCGCGAGATGGCTGGATTGCGGGCATACCCGGGCGCTTAGCAGCACCGGGGCCATCGGGGTAGTGAACAGAGGACAACCTGGACTGCCTCTTGGAGCGGGGAATGGGCAGCGAGGTACCAAAGGAGTTACGGGATCCTCTCCTGTCCTTCATCGAAGGAGAGAGGGAGAGGTTGTGCATGTAGTTTGTGGTATCAGCAATGGCGCTGCGGGTTGCTGGGACCTCGATGGCGTTGGCGGTGCCATCATCGTGAGCATCACCAGGGATAGGAAGCTCGCTGCTTCCAACAGCAAAGTTGGAGGCTGAGCGAGTGCCATTGGTGTTTGACTTGGTCTGGGCGAGGGGAGAGCCAGCCAACTCCTTGTCGTCGAAAGCTGCGGGAGACATGTTGGCGAGTTTGGGTATACAAAAGGTGATGTTGAAAAGGGTATATCAGATACAAGAGTAGTAGTATTATCAAGCTCCACAGAAGCCAGATATGACAGATAGTGAGTGAAGGATGTGGAGAGGTGTGGTAGTGAAGAGGCGATATCAGGGTCTGGGGGAGGGGCTATATATCATCATCTCTGGCCATGGACAGGAAGATTGGTAGATACCATACGGCACCGTCATTTGCCATTACAGTGTTCAAAGTTTCGAAGCAGCTCTTCACTATCCCGGGTTAGGCCGAGCACATGAGCCAAGGAGTGGCATGCAATGGGTTCAACAAGTATCAGTGTACCCACAATACGACATCATCATCATACAGCAGACGCCCGTGCAGCGCAGCGCTAGAGGACGAGTTTGCCAGGCCAGAGAATGAGAACTGGATACCGTCACCGCCGGAATGAGGCCGAAAACTGGGGGCTAATAGGGTTCGCGAGACGTGAGTCGCCACAACACCTGGAAGTATGGCTGTATATGTCTCGGCTATGCCACGAAAGCTTAGCGCAGAGCCTCATGCAACCGGAAACAGCGCGCGGCCGGAAAAGGACGCAGATGCTCACCGCCGGCGAATGGGGCATAGTGGGCTGTAGAGCATCTTGACATGTGGGAATGGAGGTTGAAAAGAGCGCACGTCGAGCGAGGATGGTACAGGGAAGTGTCATGTCGCCATGACGAAGGATGGGCGCGCCTCGCCGAATTAGGGCGGACGCAGCACAAGCGAGTGGCTGGAGAGGCAGAGCCGCACCAGCCGAGCATTACACAGTACGACTGCCTTTTCGACAACGTCGGCAAAACTGCCCACCCTCCACTTGGCCGGCCCGTGCGGTGGACCCTGGAGATCCACCATCGACGTCATGGCGGCCAGCAATTGACAACACCTCGAGGCCAACGTGAAACTGTTGGATGCCACTATCAGGACGAGTTTTCGCAATGGGACCGATGCTGCGAAATACCACCGCCCATCGGGTAGAGACGGGTGAGGTCATGGCCATGCATCACCTCTGTTCATGGGCACGCGGGCCTGTGTGGTGCCAGCGGATGCCAGCTGGCGCCGAGCCATGATGATGATGATCATGACCGACGGCGAGAGGAGCTTTGAAAAACTCAGTTCCCACCAGGTTGCGCTCGATATATGTAGCCTTGCACACCCGCGACGCGTTGCTGCTGTTTAGAAAACATACTCCAACCCTATTGTCTACTTTTGGACCAAACAACACCTCCCCTCCTCATTTCCTCTCCACAACCACAACACACACACACATACACACCACAATCATGGCACCGCTCGCCAACCAAAAGACCTTCAAGCTCTACAACGGCGTCACCATACCCGCTGTGGGCTTTGGCACCTTCGCCAGCGAGGGCGCATCCGGTGAGACCTACGCCGCCGTCACCACCGCCCTCAAGACAGGCTACCGACACCTCGACTGCGCCTGGTTCTACCAGAACGAGGAGGAGGTCGGCGCCGCCGTGCGCGATTTTCTCAAGGAGAACCCCAGCGTCACCCGACAGGACCTCTTCATCTGCACAAAGGTCTGGAACCACCTCCACGAGCCCGACAAGGTCAAATGGAGCTTCAACAGCAGTCTGTCCAAGCTCGGAATGGACTACATTGACGCTTTCCTCGTCCACTGGCCCATTGCCGCAGAGAGCGACGACAACCACATGCCCAAGCTGGGCCCGGATGGCAAGTACATCATCAAGAAGGACCTGACCGAAAACCCAGAACCAACATGGCGCGCCATGGAGGAAATCTACAACTCGGGCAAGGCAAAGTCAATTGGTGTCTCCAACTGGACAATTGACGGTCTCAAGAAGCTGCTCAGCTTCGCCAAAGTCAAGCCCATGATCAACCAGATCGAAGTCCACCCCTTCCTCCCCAACACCGAGCTCATCAAGTTCTGCCAGGACCACGACATCTTGGTCGCCGCCTATTCGCCTCTCGGCTCGCAGAACCAGGTCCCCAGCACCGGCGAAAAGGTTCGCACCAACGCCAAACTCAACGAGGTGGCCCAGCGTAGCGGCTATGACCTCGCACAGGTCCTGCTTGCATGGGGTCTGCAGCGCGGTTACGTCGTCCTGCCGAAGAGCTCCACTCCCAAGCGCATCGAGAGCAACTGGCTCATCCCCGAACTTAGCAAGGAGGACTTTGAAGCCGTCGAGGAGGTCGCTCGCGGCAGGCACACACGTTTTGTCAACATGAAGGACACGTTTGGCTACGACGTCTGGCCAGAGGAGACCGACGGTGGTGAGCTCAAGGCCTAGAGAAACAAACAAAGTGGGGTAAACCCTCCCCATAAAAAAATGATAAGATTACCAAACGACGATCATGACGACGATGGGCATTCTTCTTTCCAACAACATTTATTTTTCTCTCTTGTGTGTTTTATTTCAGCGATAGTCCCATACCAAGAAAGAGAAAAAAATTACGAGATAACTAGTCTTCCATAGTAGACTAATGTAGAATAGAATCATGGACAATATCGATTTAAACCAATTCTAGCTTCGTCTCCCCCCGCAGGACCTTGCAAAACACGGAATTGCGATGCTAATTTCTGCTTATCAGCCCTTGTCATAACCCCCTATGACGACGTGGTGATGAAGGTGTGCGTGAACCAAAGTGTTCTTCCCCGCACCCAACGGTCAAACTTCGGTGCGCTTACCCTCGAAGGGGTTCGGCGCATGGTCCTTCAGGCCTGCCAATATGACATCTGCCAACTTCCCTAAAAGGGAAAAGACAATTGAGCGCTGATCCCAGCCTCTGCACCTTGGTAACTATGAATATTTTTTTTCTTTTTCTTTCCCAAATAACCCTCAGGTGGGGATCAAGCGATCCAGCAGCTCCAAATTCTCCCGCTCCCTCCGCACATTCCATGGTTCGGGTGCGTGCTGTTCCAAGGCTGCAGGTTTGGGTAGTACAATGTCTGCAAAGTGCTTCTTCGTGAATTCCATGACTGCCTGCGCTTCTGCAAACTTTTCTTGTTCCAGAAGCTGTCTTGCAACGCCCAAGCATAGTTGGACGAGGAAGCTCCGTCGGCTTCGTGATGATTGTGCAAAAGCAGCCGCCCCAGCAGGGTCCTGAATAAACCGTAGCCCTGCAGCCGGACTGCTTTCTACAGGATGGTGTAGCGACAGCATAGCCTCGACGGCTCGGCTCCAGCCTCCGAGCCACCGTTGCGATGACAATGAGAAGGATTGGTAAAGCTCAGCGTCCATGGCCTGGTCGCTGCCAGAGATGATGCGGTTGACCAGGCGACCACCCGCGGTCCTCAATACAACATAGGCTGACTCATAGCCTACATTCTCAGTGAGGCGGAAAGCCTGCATGAAGGTGGCTAGGCCGTTGTTCAAGCTCGTGTTTGCTTCGACCGACACCATTTTTTCTAGAAGTTGTTGCCTGAATTTGATCACTCTTGACGTGTCCAAGCCAGTTTCTTTCACACGCTGCTCGTTTGACCGGATAAACCAGCGCCATGGTGCAGATGTCTCGCCCTCGGCCAACTGCAATGACACCAATCGGTCAAGAAATTTACTGCCATTGCCTGATTTTGTCATGCATGCCTCCAAGAACTGCTTCGACGTGTCCAGACCACTTGTCCGTAGCCATTCTGAGAGCATATTTGCTGGCTTTACTCCATCTTTTAGCCACGGTGGGCTTTCATTAGTCGTCTTCTCGAGCACCTCGAGACATATGGCCGCCTTTTGCACAGTGGCAGATCCAGACGCTATCTCGTTGATGAACCATCCGACAGGGTCTCTCAAAACATCAATGGCCGCAGACTCGGACCCTCTGCGGCGGGGCTTTACTGCAAACAGTGGATTATTTAGGATGGAGTCGAGATGCTGAGTGGCCGAAGCATACGACGACGTTGCGGCACGGTGCGGCGAGGGACCACGATTCCCGCTGCTAATCAGAAGTTGTCGTGAGGGCGCTTTCTGTGTGTTCTCCGAGGGGCTGATAGGATGTTCCCGGTCGAGATGGGCGCGGAAGGACTGGGTGAGTAGAGATAGCAATTGCTGGCTCTCTCGCGGCGAAAGCGGCAGCTGTGGGTGAATCTTGGAGGCGAGAGTGCTCAGCACACGTTTACCGGTGGCGGACTGCATGGCGGGCGCAGTCAGTCGTTGTTACGGAGTGAGAGGTGAGTGAGGCGATGACGAGAGGTGGGCCAAGCACCAGCACCCATGGGCTGCGGGAAGCCGCCGCCCTGAAGAGCACGTGACGGCCTAGACGCGCGCGCAGCACGGCAGGCTGGGAGCAGGACGCCCAATCTATTCGTAGATCAATCGCTTCTCAGCACTCCCCTCACCTCTGCATACAACACAGCCTACTCGAACCCCCGTCAACGCGACCTTGCCGCGTCCTGCGCCATTGGAATCTCTAGTGCCAAGCCGACGTGGTCGCTTGCCCTTCTAGCTT
The DNA here is from genome assembly GCA_036172615.1 of Curvularia verruculosa. Classification (NCBI taxonomy): domain Eukaryota; kingdom Fungi; phylum Ascomycota; class Dothideomycetes; order Pleosporales; family Pleosporaceae; genus Curvularia; species Curvularia verruculosa. Next base: position 28,506 of record JAWDHC010000219.1, read on the forward strand.
TCCCCAACTTTACCTCCTTCTACATCATCACCACGCACGTCCACCGAACCCGCCCATACCATCCACACACAATTAAGTCGCCCGCGGCTTGCCCACATCCCATACAGATTCAATGTCTGAAACCACATCTCGGCCTGCGCGAGGCAGGAGCTCTGCCCGCGGCGGCAGGGCATCATACGGCTCTCGAGGCCCAAGGAAAACAAACGGCGACAGCGCATCCACAATGGACACATCAGCAGACCACGGCGAGCTGGGAGAACTCAAGAAGCGCTACCAGTCACAGTTACCCACACTCAAGGAATTATTCCCTGAATGGACCGATGCCGACCTAGTGCTCGCAATCGAAGAATCTGATGGAGACCTGCAAACCACCATTGAGAGGATCAGCGAGGGTGAGTGACCCCGTCCTCCGCCCGTGCTCTGCGCTCGACAACAGCACTCTGCACAACACTGCCTCTATATCTCTCTTCGTTTACTGACATTGCACAGGCGCCGTCTCTCAATTCTCAGAAGTCCCTAAGAAGGCAAAGGACAGGTCCCGTTCCAAGGCGAAAGAGGGCGTCGTCCCTACCGATGGCACCTCCAGCCTTCGTGGTCGGCCTGATGGCGCCCGCCGCGGTGCTGATAGTGGACGCGGAGGCCGCGGTGGACGGGGCACTGATCGTGGTCGTGGTGGCATTCGAGGTGGCCGTGGCGGGGCTTCGGCTGGACCTCGCACGGCTGCTGGATCAGTCCCGACGAACGAGTCCTCTGCGTGGGACACACCTGCCATTGGAGAAGAGCCCGGCGAGACCAAACATGACGAGACGTCCGCGCAGGCGCCCGAAGGTACTCCACAAGTCATCAAGCCTGCCGTCGAAGCTGGCATTACAGTCGCAAAGAAAACTTGGGCCAGTATGTTTGCTGCACCCAAACCCGCACCTGCGGTACCCAAGGCAGCCCCGAAACCTACCCCCGCTGCGGCTCCTGAAGCACCCCGCAGGCACCCGAAGGAACGCCTGCGAACGAAGTTCCACAGGATCCAGCTGTGCAGACCGAAGAACAATCTACACCCCCAGTTGCAGACAAGGTTACCGAGACGCCGCCACCACCACCACCCGCCACCGAAGAAACCACCAAGAAGACGCCAGACAAAGGCATAGAAGTAGCCACCCCCGACATCACCCTTCCACCGCCTGGAGATCAATTGACGCAGGAGAATGTTGAACATCTTCCTGACGAATCGCACCCACCGCCCACAGAGACAGCTTTCAGCACTGTCGCAAGCTCAAAGGATATTGGAAGCGCTGTTGCAACCCCCTTGAATGGACCAACGCAAGCGCCCATTGGTCGTCCAGCTGTTGGAGGATACCAGACGACCGCAATGAAGGCAACTTCAGGAGCCCCGAACCGAAGCGCGAGCTTCCAAAGGAGGTTGGTGGAGCAACAAGAGGCAGTTGTTATGCCTGGAAACCATGCTGTGGACAGGGCGGCCGTCCAGTTTGGTAGCATGGGCTTGGGTGACGGACCCGATCCAGACGTCGATGAGGATAGAGAAGAGGCAGAAACCCGAACCCAGCCCCCGCAACATTCGCCTGTTGCACAGCCTAGGGCCTCTCTTCCCCCAGCTCCACGCCAGGCACCGCCACAGGCAGAAACGCAGCCTCAGGAATCTGTTCCTACGCCCAAGCAAGCCCCAGGACTCCCCCCGGCTCCCCAGAACCAGCCTACCCTACCACAGTCACCCTCGAACCCACTTGCATCACAAGCTATGCAGAACCAGGGCTCCCAGTCAAATCAACCCTACAACCAATTCGCCAGATATGGTCAACCAGGCGCCCAATCCGAAGCCTCTGCCCCTCCGCAGAAGCCCTACGACCCATTTGGCCAGCAGATCCCGCAATCGAGCCAGTCGCAGACCCCTGGCTACGATTACGCTGCTCAGCAGAGCCAAGCACCATCTCAGCCCGGTGCATTCTCGTCTGCTCCAGACAACTACCCCTCGTATCTCACAGCTGAGCAACGCGCTCAATATCAGCAATACTATGGCAGTTATGGTCAGCCAATTGCCCAAACCCAGCAAGAAGCTGGATCCGCACAGCAGCGCACTGGAAGCGCCTTCGGTTCCGGACCTACCGACTCTACCTATGGCCAGAGTCAGCTTCCGCAGGTAAGTGACACCTCTTCAACTCAGAGCGAGCTTGCCAAACTCGTGGCCGATCGTTATGCCGACCATCTTGGTGCATCTCGTATAAATGAGATGCTCTGGGCGGAGATGACAGAGGATTCGGATCGAGTAAGGACAGCAGCAGCAGAGCTAGAACTCCATACCCATTTTCTACAATGTTCTAACCAGTGAAAACAGTCTCAGAGCCGATACGGTGACGCCCAGAACAGCGGACACAACACCCCTAACCCAGCAGCTATGGCTGGTCAGGGACATGGTGCACAAGGCCAACATGCTCAGCATGGCCATGGTGCTGGCTATCCCTACAACCATCCCTACTATGGCAGCCCATACTATGCCAATTACATGAACCAGTTTGGAGGCTATGGCCAAGGAGCAGCAGGCTATGGATCGTTCGGCAAGGGCATGTATGGTCAGCCCCACCATTACGGCATGTCCCCCCAGGCCTCTTTCGACCAGCATTCGTCTTCCCCAGCCAATGCTGGAGGCTTTGGCGCATCCTCCTTGCACGACCGCGGCAGTGGCGGAGCTGGAGGATTTGGTGATTACGGTCGTTCAGCTTCGGCCGCATCTCAGAACCCTAGCGCAACTGCTGGAGCCGCTGGATTTGGCGCCATCCCTGATACCTTTACTCGACCAGGAAACTTCCACCAGAACTCGTACGGCCAGCAGGGTGGACAAGGCATTGGCGATGATGCTCTGAAGCCCTCGAGCGATTACAAGAGTGGAGGACCAAGCCCTTCCGCCCTTGGAGCCCAGCCTGGACGTCCTGGCTCGGCTAACCAGAGCACTCCTGGGCAAGGCGGACCTCAACACGCTCAGCAAGGCTACGGTGGCTACCCTAGCCATCTTGGCAACAGCGGTTACGGAGGCCTCGGTGGCCTTGGCCATCAAACCTCTGGAAGCCACCAGCAGAGCGGCTACGGCAACTATGGTGGATTCGGAGGGTATGGCAACAGCTACAACCGTGGAGGTTGGGGCGGAAATTACGGACAGCACTAGATGCCGTCTATCACATAATCATAATTGGGAGCAGGGGACACGTGGTTAAGGGGACGCGGTCAAGTCCTATCATGACGACGAATGAGTATGGCCGACGACCAAATTTCTCTTTTCTCTCGTTTGTTTTGCGTTGGCTGATGGCACGGAAAAGCATGTTTCTTTGATACGCTTGATAAGGCCTCAGATTTTGTATTATGACAATCTCGTTTCTTGTTCCTCTCCTCTTGCATCCTCTCTTTTCACGGGTCACTTGGTTAACTTTTTACGTGCTCAGTCGCGAGGCGTTTATATCCGCAAGGGAGGGATAAACTCAAAAAGATGTTTGTTTGTCTGGTTTTGCTTTTACTCAAGTTTTCTTCTCTGACACTTTGAGAGAAAATTGTATTAGGGTATAGCTCAAGGTTTAGGGGAACAAAGGGCAGCACTTGAGATCAGGATAGCTCATTGAAGTGTGAGTGAAGCTGCCACAGCCAAGCAATGATATCATTGAACATGGCACAAACTTGCATTGCTGTTGTCGTTTTTTTACTGTGGGGAAATTGCGTAACTGTGCAAGAAGCTGTTATGAAGATTCAGACCCGCTGGTTTGCGGTAACGCCGATGACCAGATTTTAGATATCCCTTGCCTCATCCTGGGGCCAATGACGTTTGGAGCTTGGCACAGGGTCCAGAAAATGCAGGTACGTACCTGTCCAGGTCGAGAAGCCGACAAATCCATCTACGACTTTTGCTGAATATTTGCTTGCTCTATCTATATAATGCCGACACAAGTGCCGTATAACTACTGTGGTTCTAGTACTGCCGTGATTTCTCGTAATGCTCTGGCCATTCTGTGAGCACACCATGACAAACCCGCAAGCTGGCCAGGGCATGTCTCCCGAATTTTGATCGAAAGGGCCGATACGGGATATGCAAAGAATGGCGCCTGTTCCGGTGCGCAAGCGATATGATTTGCACACTATCCCACACCTTATCCGATAGTGACCTTGTTCGGCGGCGAGCCTCCATAGCGTCATCAAGGCAAAGTCTTTCACAATCCTTACCGAATGTTTTCCGACAGAATAGTAGTGCTGGTGCTGGCCTCGGTAGTGGGAAAACCGATGGCAACCTGACAAAATCAACATGTCAGATTACTGATTGTTGAATTAATCTCGGTCTGACGCGCAACTGACAAGGCCAATACCACATTATGGCTTACTTTTTTTTCCTTCACCGCTTTCCACTTTATCGATAACATTTCCGGCATACTACCTTCTTCGACTGTCCATCGGCAAGCTACTGCATCTCCAGATCCGCCACCATTCTAGATCGAGTTTGGATTCGAGAACAGTCTTTACCATATATGGTAAGGCACTCTCGGCCATGCATCCTGGTCAACATGGTATTGCCCGAGAGCGTTTTGAGTAATCCAAAGCTGCTGGCGATAAAGAGGACAGTCGCGCAATACCTTGATGGTTGGTTAAACTAAAAAAAGAAGTTGTCGGCCAGCCCATCCTGTGCACCGATTTCGTGTTTTTTGTTTTTTCTTTGTTCACTAAAAACTCTACGCGAGGTGGCTTTGGTTCAGTTCAGCTGGTTGTGTTATCCAAAACCTTACCAACACTCGAGCCACGTCATAATCAAGGAGACAAAGCGCTGGTTGAACCAGCTCGAATGTTTCAAGACTCCAACAGTTGTGTTTATAAAAGAAATTCGTTCTGGTAGACGGCATCCGATACCGTCCGCGGAATCCAGCTCGTTCCAATCGTGTAAATCACGTCCAACGCCTAGCCTCGAGCAGCTTTTGCTATGAGTTCAGCATCCACGATGGCTAGGGGTGCTCAGACTTCCATACTTCTCCGTTTGCCCTTCGAGATCCGTCTTATGATCTACGAATACCTGCTACTACCCTCCGCGATCCCATGCTCTGGACGCGCAACGTCGGTCGCGAACTTGATACCCGATTTCCACACCTACTACTCAAAGGACACGAACGATGACCCATTTACGCTCAGCGTACGCACAATTGATCCCTGGCTGGGAGGTCAGAGCTTAAAGACATGGAGGAGGAGAAGTACATACCATGTCAGGACGGGTAAGTCGGATTCTCCAACTGCTCGGCTGTATTGTGGAAGAGTGTAAGACCATGAGACTGAACTCGGATACATCACAATGCCTTTTTCTAGACAAAAAGGGAATACGTTAACGGTAAAAAGGCCCATTTCTGACAACCACATCGCCAACAACGTACCGCGTCCTTCTCTCGCCCTACACCGCACATCTGCGTTACACAGTCCCCTCACTCATGAGCGTAAGCTCTCAGATACACGCTGAAGCAAGCAAAGTGCTCTACTCGACATATACATTCAGCTTCCATATGAGCGTAGAAGCCATCGTCCCTTTCCTCTCAGACCTGACACCCCGGAGCCGAGCCTCCATCCGTCACATCAGCGTGACCAAGAAAGCACTACCGTACGCAAAAGAATTCGACCGCGCAGAATGGGCAGAAATGTGTGCCTATCTCGCCGACGCAACCTCTTTTGACACTTCCTCCTCGAAAAAAGAAGAAGACAACCTAGGCATGCACCTCAGCACCCTCAAACTCCAAATGATTGCCGGAAAACCCGACTTTGCATGGGACTCGATCACGCCCATGGGTCCATCTGACTTCGACACGATGCTGCGCATGAAGAACGAGTGGCTCTGTGGCACGGGAGACTGTGGCGGCGTGGATCTCGAGTGGGCAGAGCAGGTCATGAAGATCAAGGGGCTGAGAGATATCAAGGTGAGGGCACTGATAGAACGGTGTGCAAGACCCGTAAGCGAGAAACAAGCGTTTTGGGTGGCGTTTAGTAAGAGTGTGGATGAGGGCGGGTTTGGCGAGTGGATGAGGGGAAAGATGTTGAAGGCTTGATGAGTGAGTGGAGTTGAATGTACTTTTTTTCAAACAAAGGGCGGAGTTTGAGAGAGGAGAAAAGGAGTCAAGTTGTTATTGGAGTAATGATACCATGGAACGTTTGGCGCTTTTTTAACTCAGACTTTGGCAGCGTTGAAAATGGTCATCAGGCTAACTATATGACTTGATGTATATCGGGATGAGGGAATAAGTAGTAATTGCAGGTGCCGGGGCTGCAAGTATGACACAAACGCACAATTCAAACAGTATGCAGATGAACGGCGTGACTTTTTGGTGTAGAATAATTTGCTGAGCAGAAAATCCAGATGTTTTCATACTGAAAGTTATTCTTCACGTCATAGTATACTCTATCTTCTGTTTAGTCTCCCTCTCAGTAAAGAAAGAGAGAGAGAGAAAGCAAAAGGGGTAGATCAGCCATGATGCATATCATCACGCTCGCAAAACACACCCAGTCAACTTTGATGTTTTTTATTCCACCTACATGACCCATCTCTACCTACATACAAACGCCCATTGCAATTTCATGATTCCCCTTTCTTCCTGCCTTGCCTTGCCTGCCCCGCCCCTTATTATCAATCTATCGGGTATCATTATCTTTTCGTAGTCATTTTACAATCTGCCCCTTTTCTTTCCACTCCTTTCCATGCATGAGAGAGAGACAAGAAAAAGATTTCCAAATTACGAGAAGTTCAAACGAAAACAAACAGGGGAAAAATACAAAAGGGTGAAAGAAAATGATGGTCTAAAAAAGCACATGTCAGATTGCACCCCTTTGCTCTTCATATGAGTTGAAAAGAAGAAAAGAAACCAGACAGAGTTTTACAAGTTCTGAGCCAAAGTGAAAAAAAAACGAACAAACCCCCAAACACCATCGCTGTAGTGAGATGTAAGAAAAAAATTAGGCTGCTGGAATCCTGGAACGATCACCACCCTTTGCAATCCATTCTTCCTTGATAATCTTATCCTGTTCCATGTGCATGAGCTTGTAGGCCGTACGAATGGTACCGTCGCTGACTTCAACTGCCAGACCAATCTCCTTTGGCGACTTGGGCTGGCCCATAAGGTGCGAGACCAAGTAGAGACAAGCACCAGCGATAGACAGAGGGGAACGACCCGCTGCCACGCCATAGTGAGCGACCTGGTCGGCGCACTCTTCGGCCACCATTTGGATTTGGGTGCCCAAGGCCAGCTTGGCGCAGGCACGGGGCATGAGGCTGGCGGCACTGGTAGCCGTGGTGCCACCTTTTTGGTTGAGAAGATTGACAGTATCGATGACTGCACCGTTGCCGGCGACGGTTGGACCACTGTTCTGTGACTTCTGGATGAAGGCTTCTAGGACCTTGAACGTGCGTCCAACTTCCTTCTTGGAGACGTTTGTCATCTTGAAGATTTCGCGGAAGCTTCGCTGCTGATCGTGCTTTCGACATGCTATGAAGATGCACCCTGCAATGATAGCGTCCTGCGATTTTCCCTTGAACAACTTGGCGTCGTCGGTCATCTTGTAGAGCATCTTTGCAGTTTCTGCCGTCGGTCTGCTGATGTTCTGGCTGTCGCAGAGCGCCGTGATCTGGCCATAGGCGGCCTGGAGCGCCTTGTTGACCTTGTCATGGTTGCTCTTATTGTGAGCCCTCGAGAGATCGCGTACTCTCATACCACCGTCACCGAAGCCGATTTCAGTCTGGAGCTGGGAGCCGTGCAGAAGAGGGTTGGCGGCGTCACCAATACGCGACGGGTCATCGTTACCTTGGTCTGAAAACAAGATGTCAAGTCAGCACACGCCCTTGTTATTACAAGTAAAGGTCACCACTTGCCGTCGTTGGAGAAGGTTCTCCATTCCGAGCGGGTGTCGATGATCCTGTCTGCGAGGACGCGACCACAGGAGCCACAGATAGTATCGCCGGCACTGAACTCCTCGACCAGATTGGGCGGGTTTTCTTTGCAGTCGGGGCAGATCAAAGCAACATTCAGGTCCTCTTGCCACTCGTCGTCTTTGACGGGCGCTGGCGCTGCCTCGTAGACCTCGCCAGGCGACAGGAGGCGACCATCGGGTGCGTAAGACATGGTTTTCTTTTGTTCAGCAAAAAGGTGAGTAGTTTCAAGGGCTTGTATTTCAGTGTTCTAGCTAGGACGCTCGCGAGACCGACACTTGGTAGCTGCTTCTGGGCAAGTGTGCAGGGGAAACGAGTGTGGTTGTGCAGAGACTGTGAAGAGCAAAGGTTGAAGGAGGCAAAGGGAAACCTTTAGGGCTTGAGACAGTAGGCAGCCGGTTGCGGGTCTTGGCAGGCAGAAGCCCGCGCTAAGCCGTCTTGGGCGGCTGCTCAAGCTGCGGTCCACGGTTTTTCCCCAACATCGACCTTCACCTTGTAGCTTCCAATTGCCAGCTCCCCACCCCCGACACATCAACACAATGATTGCGCAATCCATCAGGGCCTCGGTATGCTTTCTTTGCTGGAGGATACCGGATACGTACTGACCAGCCACCAGCGCCAGGCGCTCGTCCGCGTCGCCCGGCAGCAACCTGCCTACGTCGCTCGCCGCACCTTCATCACCCCCACCGCTGTTCGATCAGGTGATTCATCCTAATCGCTCGAGAAATCGACCATACTGACCCAATTGGTATCGCAGCCGATCTGGTGCAGGACATGTACCTCCGCGAACTCAAGAACTACAAGGTCCCGCAAGTCAAGGCCTCTGACGCCGAGGGCCACGTCAAGCAATTCACTGTACCCAAGGCACCCGCATCTCCCGAGGAGACGGACATTGCGAGCGAGCTCAAGGCATACGAGACACAGGCTGTTGAGGTCGAGGGTGCTTCGGCAGAGGGGGGTGAGGTTCTGCCCCAGGAAGACTGGTTCGAGGAGGAAGACGAGAGCATTACCACTGCCGGCGCCACCCACTAGGTGCATATTGCTGGGTGATGGGCCAAATGTATTAAAATACTAGCGACTGTGTCAATATCACTGGGCAACGAATGCCGAGCCATTGGATGCAATATGTCTGGGAATCTGCATATCACGTGACACACTATACGGCTGAACACGGGCAACGCTGGTGGCATGGGCCCATCGTACATTTAATATTGTACATTGTCAAATTGTATCAGGGTACAGTGGTATGCTGACCTGTATGTGTTGCACAACGCGGGGGGCTTGAGCATATTGGCTGTAGCACATACATACATACGTACGTGCATCATCGGAGAACCACTGTGGCCAGCCACCGTTTTCCGCCGTCCTCAATGACCGCCATTGATCTGCAGAGCCCAAGCCAAATGATGCAAAATATCCCGCGATAAAGGTCAGCACAGACGAACTCGACCGCTCCTTTAGTTGTAAAGGGAGGTTGTTTGTTTTTGTGTCTGTATGTACGCACTGTTAACCATGACGAGGCCGCGCAGCAGAGAAGCAAGTTTGTTGGACGCGCGGGCTGCATGCAGGACGCGGAGAGCCTGACGGGGAGTAGGTTTCGGCAACGGCATCGGAGTCGCCAGCAGCCGCAGTGAAATGCTTTTTAGATACATAGATAGTGAGCTGAGTAGGCTTGATGAGCTCAGCACAGCAGGGTGCACGGTAGAGGGTAGACAAGAGGCTAGCAGCTGTAGTGAATTATTGTTGTTTTGGTCAACAGGCGCCTAGGGCACGCCGATGGAATCGAGGGCCAACCATGGTCGCTGACTCGATATACGCGGCTGTGGTCCTGATCTACTGCATTACATGTGCATGTCCAAATGAGTGATGGCAAACCGCGGGCCTTGCGATAAGCTGGGCGCTGCACTGGGCGTTGGCTGGCTGTGTGGCAGGCTCCGTTTTCCGAGCGTGGTGACTAGTTCGGAAAATCGGAGGAGCAGAGCAAAGATGCGTGGGTCTTTAGGTTGAAGTTTCCAATGCATCCTGTGCGACTAGTGTGGACCATGGCGCTGCCACCAAGTTTTCCAGTACATGGAGGGTTTTTGGACTAGCATGAGCGACAGAGGCGTGATTGTGACGACCGGGAAGGCTGACGCAACAGCGTCGGTGGACTGAAACAGGGCGATAAGTGGGTGGGGGGGCGCCATGGCCAAAGTGTCAGGGTAGTGGCCAAGGAGATTGCGGTCAAGCCAAGGCAGAGATTGCAGTGTTCACAGTTCACGTCGCGAAAAAACAAGTTGGTTCGGCGGGCCCCACTGGGCTGTAAGGGGGGTGTGAGCGCATTGGCACGTCCAACATGGCGACCATGGCTATAATGCTGGTGCTGCTATTCTGCTGCATGGGTCAGCGCATGCGCGAGAGACAAAGAGAGGGGGAAGTATAGGAGCTGTAGAGTGTGTGTTGCGTGTATGGAGCGGCGAAGCGGGAAAGGCGTCGGAGGCGAAGGGCGGCTGTCAGGACAAATGGCGCGGAACATGGCAGTGCAGTGCAGTGCATTGCAGGGTTTGGGGGGCAGCAGCCGATGGCATGTGGACTCTGTATTGTATGGGTCGAGGGATGGGTGGTTGAGCGGGCGTTCACGTTTGTTCGTTCGTTCGCAGAGCCGAAGCCAGCTAGAGGCGACGCTGTAACGCTTTTGGACGTGCAACTAGTCGCAGAAACGGCGACGGCGCGTCAGTAGTCGAATGGCAGATGGCACAAGAAATGCACCCGTTTTTAATATAGAAGCTTCGCTCCGACGCGATCTGCCCAGCATCCCTGCTAGCGCCAATCCACCCGCCTGCTGCACCGTCAAACTAATGGCTCAACCCAACCCCCAGTACATACTGCACCAGCAACTGCACCAGCACCACCGCCAGCACCACCGCCAGCACCACATCCAGCTTGGACCACAGTCGCCAGTCCCCCTCCCACGCCCGTCGCTACCTATCTCAGCTCTCGACTGCACAACTCTCTCTCTCTCTTCTTCCCGACAGCCTTTCCCTCGCTTTGTACATCCCCACCCCCCCTGCCGTCTCAGCCTCGTCGTGACGTCGCTTGCGCAATTGCTATCGCGGCCTTTGTGTGAGCTTGTCCACACACACAGCCTTGCCAACCACCCGCCTGCCAGCAACCACGCCGCTGTCTGTCCGAGTCTTCCGCCATGAGCCCATAGGTTCTTCGCAACGCATACCGAGTCCTGTTCAAGAAGGGCTGTTTAGCCATCTCTTCGTCCGTCCTCGTCGCCTCCCGCCATGCCCATCGCTGTAGCACCGGCTCCTCGCAGCCATTACTCCCTCACAAACGCCTTTCGTGGCAGGAACAGGGCCACCTCGGACGCCGCCCTCCCGCTTCCCCAAGAGCCCGAGCGCGCTCAACTCCCCAAAGCCGCCTCGTATACATACTTTCCTCAGGTGAAGGATCTGGACCAGGGTGCGTCCGTCGTCGAGCAAAGAGGTGCCTCCGAAGATGATGCCGACCAAGCGAGAAGCGAGGACAGGACCTCCGAGAGCCACTCAGATGGGTCTAGCCCTTCTTCAGAAGAGGCTCCAGAGTTGCCTGACGTGCAGATGCCCCAGCTGAGACCGGCTGCCGCTGCTCGCCGCTCCTCCAGATTTCTCCCCTTCTCCAGCAGGAGCCGAGACCCGTCAGCCGAACCAAAGCCGGATCGTGGCCGTACCGAAAACGTCAAAAAGTCGGATTCTCCTTCGGGCTCGCCTTCGCGGGGTTTGACGCTGCGGAGAAAGTCCTGGGTCATCGGCCAACCACAGCCGCCAGACTCGACGCTGCCGTCAGGAAAGGACAAGAAACTGAAAAAGAAGACGCAGCAGGCCGCTGACCCGCCCAAGCAGAAGACGCAGACGGGTACCGGAAGCATTCCAGAAGAGTCCGAGGCAAGAGATACGGTCCACGACGAAATCCAGCCCGCTGCCCTGAGCAAGAAAAACAAGCGCCTAAGTGGACTCTTCACTGCCAGTGCTTCTACCCTACCATCGGTGCCCAAATCATTTTCGACAGAGCAGCTGCCCAGCTACCCCCAACATCAGTCGCCAGTCAGCCCGACCCATGTTGTTCCTCCACTACCACCCGCCATTTCTGCAGACAAGTTGAAATCTATCAAGCCAGAGCCCCGCAAAAAAGATGAGCTATGGAACGCTTTCAGAACCCTCGACGGGGATCTGCGCAAGTACGACTTTTTCTTCTTGTTTCTCCTCGACCAACCCCTTCCAAACTAACCAAAACACAGATTCCAATCCAAATCCAGTTCGCTCAAGGCAAATGTTGTTCGCACCGCCCTCCTTCCATTCCTCCGCCAGCACGCCCAACACCCTTCGAATCAGAAGCTCCGGCCTGAAGATCTCGATCGCCGCGTCAACATTCTCAATGGTTGGTGGACTGGCCTCCTGGAACTCGTGGCAGGCCGAAATAATCAATCCATATCTGGCACCGATCGCCCCGTTATACTAGAAGGCATTGCTGCAATCATGGAGAGGCCTGAGTGGAGACTTTACCCATCACCCTTCTGTGCCCTCGCAGAACGTGAAGAGCCACTGTCTGCCTCTACTACTAGCTCTGCTGCCTCCAGCACGTCCGACTTTCTTGCAGAATCTGTTCACCACAATGTTCGCAACATTTTTACACAAAACTTGCAGTCACAAATGGCTTTTGTGGTAGAGAAGATGTCTTTGCGCAATGCTGCAGCAAGTTTGGTCACTTTTTGTGGAAAGACGTGTGCATATGCTTTCTGCTTCTGTCCCGGAGTCGCCGATGTCCTCGTCCGTCTTTGGAACCCGTCTCTTGAAATGATGCGGCGAGTAATGGAAGAGTCGGGCGTGTCAAAGCTGGAACGATTGAGCCCGGTATCCGAGCGTATTATAGCTTCTTTTCCCCCTCCGCTTCACTCGCTGAAACTGCTTTCTCTGACCCGGCTCATGCGCCAGCTACATAAGCCTGCCCTACCGCCGCTCGCCATGGCCAACATCGACTGGTACGGGCTCTGGACAAAGCGCTGGTCTGGTGCTGAAAGCGACCTTTTCTATGTTTTTGTCAAGCATTTCCATGTCATTGTCAGCGAGTTCTTACCCTCTGAGCCTACTAACGCGGAACGCATTTGCGTGCCTGGATTGATTGCAGTTCATGCTCAGCTTCTGGTCAACTTGGATGCTACTATTAACAGAAATTCCGTACCACAGCAGCAGCATGAAGAAACGAATTCGATGGCGGCTCCCATCACTTTTGATGATGTCTTGGAACCCGACGCTTCAGCTTCCAACCTTGCCATGCCACCAGCAAACGCCACCCGCATGATGCAGGAAAACCGAATCATAATGTTAATACGCGACTTTCTTTCCGAGCGAAATACGCAACTTTACATTGCCAGGAGAATGTTCGCCGACAGTTTTGCTCGTCTCCTTCAGGCACAAGCACGTAAAATTTCCATCTACGACAACAATGCTTGCCATACCCTTTGCGACTTTCTCGAAGAGGCGCTCGTTATACTGGTTCGCTACGAGCAGCACGATGGTAACCATGCGGTCATGGATTGGCCTTTTTGGCTGTCGGCATTCAAAGCAATGGCTGCCAGTCACAACACTGCCACAGAGATTAAGCTTTATGCGTTTTTATACAGCAGCTGGACTACCTTGGTCGTGGACGACCAGCGTAAGGAAGGGCTGTGCCTGGATTTCCTCTTGGAACCAGACTTCTTCGAAAGCCGGTTTAATCACTGGTGTCCCATGGTGCGCGCCTACTTTATGCGATTGATCTGCTGGCGAGTGGCTCGCTTTGACGGCATTGAAACCGAGATAGAAGTGTGAGTACACATGGAATGCGCAATCACTGCAACATAAACTGACAGCCTTGTAGGGCAATTAAACGCGCTTTGAGTGACCGTCTTCGGTCCATCTGGTCTCACTATCTCTGGCTGCAAGAAGAGGCCGACCGCAACCAAACAATTTTCCCGTCAACACAGGCTTGCAACCCTGCCCCAGGCCGACGCTTCCTTATCATACGTAATGATAATCCTATTGTGACCAATAGTGGTCCTTTTCTCTCATTTGACGGTGTAGTTCAAAACACCAACCAACGAAAGCTCCCTCTTCCGGCTCCTCTCATTGCAGAGGCCGACCTCCGACCTTCACCTTCTCTGGTAACAGACCCAAACGATTCTCCTGACGAGGATTCAGGCAAAGGGAGATGGAACATTCTACGTACCCTCATGGGAGGAAGCTCGAAGCAGAGTTCCAAATCGAAGAGCCCCGGTCCTGCTGCTAAAGACAAGGAAAACGCCAGTAAGACGTCAAACGAAGTGTCTCCTGTTACATCGACTCCCGAAACGCCAGCACCGGCACCAGCGCCAGCACCGATTACTCATCGAACGTACCATTTCCGCTTCTCTCTTGAATGGGTCGACAAGCGGTTTGGCTCGTACCAGCCTATGCGACTCCAGCCTCCGCGTCTCCCAGCCCCGGCACAGATCCTCCTACAACAAAAGGGTATCAACATCGAACCTGTCTCGAGCAAGCAACCGACAGGTGCTGCCGCGACCTCGAGCACCTACGCTGGACGAGCTCTCGCAGAATGGACCTTTATCAGCCACGAGTGCCAGAATTTCTTCGATAGGAGGAAGAATGAAGGCGTACCGTCTAACAGACAGGTGGAGACGCCCACGTTGAACGTGGAGGCTTTCAGGCGACCTGGCTAAATGAACGACCCTCGAAGCAAAAGACGTTGGTTTTTACAACACAAGAAATCGCCCATGTACATTTCCCAACGGGGCATGTCAAAGTTTCTCTCATGGACCTTGTCGGCAGGCTCGACATGCTCTTACTCTGACACACGTACACATATAGCACTTATTTTCTTCCACAGCTTGACGATTTTGCATATGGAAAAAAGCTCAGCGCGAGCGCTCCTATTCTCCTCCTTAGCGGCTGTTCTTGGAAAGCAAATGTTGGACAAACTTTGTTGGTGTTTTTTATTCTAGTTTCAGTGCTTTTTTTTCTTGTTTAGACATTTGGCATGCATGGCAGCGCGCTTTCTTGCATTTGCCCCCATTAACTCACCAACCGATCCAACCAAGCAATATATCATTGCTTAGGGTTCATCATCTTGATGTCTTCTCTACCAACTTGTCTTTCTTTCCATTACTTGATCCCTACGTCTATCTCTCGGGGTTTTACTTGGCGTACTGGGTTGTGTTTATATACATACATACACACACATGTATAAGCATAGTTTTACTAAGCTGGCTCTCATAGGAGGGAGAAGACAAGGAAAGTGACACACAGGTGGGGTGAATTGGGCTAGGGTTACCTTTTCTTTTACCTATTGGGCGACTCCAAAAAAAAGATAGATGTATGAAACTCGATATTTGGTCTCTTTTTATTAATTTTGTTCTCTTATCTCATTTCTTGTTTGCTTGTGGGGACAAAGTAATCAATTAGGGTTTGTGGACTTGTCTGGGCTATCACATGGGTTAGCAGGCGGGGTGGTGAATGGAACCTTTGTTTTTTCCAGGAGAGAGGATGATTTGGGTTACGCGAATGTTAGAATGAAAAGTATTTCTGATGGGGGAAAGAGAAGGGGGGACAAGAAGTCTGTTTTTTCTTTCGGTTCATTATCACATGGCAGAGGCGAAGTGGGGGGGAGGAAAAGTAATTTAGTAGTAGTGCGTGATTTGGCAAAGTTTAATATCATCTTCTCGAACCTTGTTGTGAGTTTTAGGTTGGGAGGTTATGGAGCTAATAGGGGCGCGGAAAAAAATTAGTGTGTGTGCATATGTTTAATAATTATCATGTGGTTTGATTTGTAGAACTCTATTGATGCCTTTGGTGAATAACTATATGGAGAGAGAAGAAAAGTTTCAAAAACAAAACAAAAAAGTCGGGCTTTGTTGAACATGTGATGGGCGCGGTTTAGTGGTGGAGATCGAACGCTAGACAGGTGTGAGTTGGATTTACGCTCATCGGCATAAGACTAGATTATAGTCTATTGCGGATTGTCTTCAGGGGTCAGAAAAAAAGCTCTTTTTAGTGGGATGAAGTTTATGTAGGTTGTGCGTGAAGGTGGTAAAAGGAGATTAAGATCGCAGTGGATGGACTTTCATGTGCTGGCTGTCTTCACGGTTGGGAGTTTTGATGGAATAAGGTCCAAGGTAGCCAATTAGAGGCCATAGAAGGCTATCTACGCCTATTTCTCACTGCTGTAGGTGCAGTTTGCGTGACCATCTCACGAGGTGTTGATGTGTGACTTTTGGCTCATAAGGTGTACGGTTTAGGCTGGGAGATGTAGTTCCTGTTTTCCGTAACGGAAAAATCATACGGAGGATTCGAAACATTTTTCACAAGTAACGATCTAGTAAGTCTTTAGATACAAGCGGGTCGGGAGGTCGGGAGTCACTGACATCATCACCTGATGCACGCGGATTTGACAACAGTAAACGCGCAGTGAATGCAGAGTAGACATACACTAGCTGCTGTACTATATATACTGTAATAACAAGCATAAAAATCTATTCTTTCTTCACCTGTCTTCTCCGCTGTACAGTGGGATAGCCTTCTAGCCACGACACTGGGTTCTCAAAATAATTTTCTCCCATTAACTATATAGACTGCTAACATGTGATAGAAAAATTAGATACCAGTGTCTACCAAAATATAGATAGCAGGTCACTTTGTTTGAATATAAACCCAGGAGCGCAGAGGTGGGATTGATTGATTGACTTCGGCCTTTTTTTGCTTGCAGTTAAAGGAGATGGAGAAAAGCATATGTTTTAAACCAGCGGCCCGATTTTTCAATGATGTCTTATCACAAAATAGTTATCATATTGCAAAATATGAAGTATTGTGGTGTAGTAGATGCAACACGTGATCAGAGTCATAGTACATATTGGGATTTCTTTTCTGCACAGAGAAGCACCTTCTCCACTCGATTCATCTCTAGCGACTGCTACTCAGCTTCTTCTTCTTGACTATTTGATTGCGGGTAACCCTATGATATTTTGAGCTCGATCTCGTATTCTGCCACAGCATATAAATATGTGGATCCATTCAATCTGACATGGATCTTGAGCCGTTATTTATATATCACAGCTGTCACATGGCCATTACATATACCCAGAAGTAGGCCTCCCTCAGTCTCCAGAACTATTGCCATACAAAAGAATGAGATATTCTCACCTAATCACATAGTTCAATTGTATTATCTCATTCGTTGTACTTACATCCAACCATACAAAATCAATTCAATCACCCTACCATGATTGTCCCTGACAACGTCTTACAGTTCACTGCATTTATTAGGTTGAAGATCTTGTGCGACAAGCTGTATGATGCAAAAGAAGCACAGTGGACTTATTCTTTTACAACATTGAGAGAAAAAAGTGGATATATTATGTAATACATATATGCTGATAAGAAATACGGACGCACAGAGGATGAGACGACATGTTCATCGACGGGGGGTTTCATGATTGTTGAACGAGACCACATAGCCTGGTTCGAAAGAACATATATATAAGCTACGCAAAAGTGGTGACTATACAACAACCTACGCTACAAGCTGATACCTGCAGTAAAATACACCCCATTACTATAAGGACTGTGTAGCACATGCTGATACTCGGTTGAAATAAGGGTCTATACTTCCCGTCAATAATCATCCCTACCTCTTAAACCCAAAATTGCACGTACTTGAACAGGAGTGCACCCCTGTGTACCAGGTTATCACGAAGCGGTTGTAACAAAGTTTATGAACAGCGAATGGTGTGCTTACAGTATGACAGTGTACTATACCATATATGGGGTTTGTTCCTCGACGGCAAGGCTTACGAGAGCGCCGTGTTTCTCACGCGGAGCAAACAACCTACATGGGCAGAGACTCTTCAACCATCATACGATCGACATCCATGGCCAAGAATCCCCCCGTTTGTTCGAACAAGGAAGACGCCAATACAAGAAAAGTAAATATACATATATGTAACATGTCAAGCCTCGGTATGCCTGGCAACAAGCGTCGTCTTCGGGTGAAGATGTCCCGCTCTACGCTAACACAAAGCGGGGGTCACAGCGAGTAATGTAATCTCCCCGCAATGCTAGGTACCGCCCGCTTATCCTAACGCCACCAATACGGCAGCACAAGCAAAAGCAACTGCCACATAAGCAGAAAAGACATGGAAGTGTTAAGATCATCATGCCTTCTACTATTCGCTCATACAAGGAAGAAGAATAATAATAATAATGAAGAAGAGGGGGCGCGCAATCGACACCTCTGTTGCTTATATATGCCCGGAATAATATCTTCGATGCTTACTTGCTCGTACTACAACTACCTATCACCATGTACCGGAGAATTCCCAAAGAAACAAAGCACATACCCACCGCAAGCCCCCCACACCCCTGCTTCCCGATGTTAGCGGTGGAAATCTGGAATTGCACAAAGTACCATATAGCTAAAGTACTGTGTAGGGCTTAGGCCGCGTTTTGGACATGGTGCGTTTCAGGCAGATCAACGGACCCGTGTTCTGAGAGCGGTTTGGTGGTTAATATACAGGACACCACCCAAATTCCATTCGGTTATTTATGTAACACACGGACGGAGAAACCAGAACCCTTGTCTACTCTGTTTGCCCGCCGCCATGCCGTTTTTTGTTTCATGCGATCTTGTGATTTAATTTAGTTAGAGGAGATGGAGAGGGAAAGCAAACGTGCCGACATGGTGCTTATATAGTAAGCTTGTGTTGTCGTTAATTTATCTTAGGACTCTTCTTTTTTTCTCCCTTCACTTCAGTCCCTCTCGACTACCCGCTCCTTCCCTTAATACATAAGTCCGTGTCTAGACATTCGGAGAAAAATAACAGGCCGCCGTCACAATGCACTCGTCTACTGTTGTTTCCGTCCTCGCGCTCGCGGCAACGGCTGTCGGCGCACCTAGCAACCATGTCGAGAAGCGCGCGCCGACTGTTTACTTCGCTGGAGACTCTACCATGGCAAATGGAAACACACAGATTACTGGTACGCAAAAAACCTGTTTCTCTTCCTAGCACGAACAAGAACGCAGCATGGCACCCAATTTCAAACCAAACCTTTCTCTCTAATCCATCTCCTAACCCAAAAACAGGCTGGGGCAAATACATCCAATACTCGCTGTCGACGACAGCAGTCAACAAAGCCATTGGCGGCCGCAGCTCGCGCTCGTACACCGTCGAAGGGCGGTTCGACGAGATTGCCAACGCGCTGAAGCCCAACGACATCGTGGTGATTGAATTCGGGCACAACGACGGGGGCTCGCTGCGCGAAGACAACGGCCGCTCCGTGTGCCCTGGCACCGGCGACGAGATCTGCCAGTCGACGTACAACGGGCAGAGCGTACAGGTGCGAACCTACAACTGGTACCTGACGCAGGCGGGCAAGAAGTTCATCGCCAAAGGCGCAAAAGTCATCATGAGCAGCCAGACGCCAAACAACCCGTGGGAAACTGGTAGCTTTCAGTATGGTGATGGAGGCAGGTTTGTCGGGTATGCGCGCGACGTGGCGAGGGCGCTGGGCAGCAATGCCATGTTTGTAGATCATGGAGCTTATCTGGCGAATATCTACAAATCGCTGGGTAAGTCGGGCACAGATGCTTTGTTTGTGGCGGGAGACCATACGCATACTAATGCAAGGGGTGCGGATACGGCGGCCAAGGCATTTGTAAAGGGACTGCAGTGCGGCGGTGGAGGCTTCTTGCAGGGCTATGTCAAGAATGCTACAGCGTCGATTCCTGGGAACTGCTTGTAGATAAACTTTTGGG
Source organism: Curvularia verruculosa (assembly GCA_036172615.1). NCBI lineage: Eukaryota > Fungi > Ascomycota > Dothideomycetes > Pleosporales > Pleosporaceae > Curvularia > Curvularia verruculosa. Next base: position 48,247 of record JAWDHC010000219.1, read on the forward strand.
GAGAAAGGGATATTAAGAAGAGAAGAAGAGACATTCTTTGGATGTACATATCAACGTAAATTCACGAACACGTCCCGTCTTGGGCGAATGCGACTAGAGTCTTTTGTTTTCCTGAAAGCGCTCAGTGGATTGAGCTGTTTTTGACTTTGTGTGTTCTGCAAAATGAGATTAAACGATTATCGTACATGTTCAAGCGATATAGAATATTGTAATGACTGGGCTCTCTCCGAAACTGAAAACCCCACAGGTAACATTTCTCAGTGACTCAGCCAGGTACCTTTATCAACGCGATAGTAATGCAATCAGTCTGCTTGTCCAAATATGTTTTACTCGACCAAGCTAAAACAACAAGGGGAATTAAGGGATGCTGACGTAATCCTTCATCATCTGCTTAGTCATGTTACTGTCTTAAACATACACTATGACACATGCTCCACTTGGCAGAAGCATGGCAAGCAGCGGCTAATACCATCTTAGTGGCATAATATGTAATCATGACAAATTTCAGCTGAACAGTGCAACACAGATACTGCAAATCGTTTCCATGGCGAATTGTTTTTGTCCTAAAAGACATGTCACGGGAAAACAGTTACATGAAACAAGGAACAGCACAAACGGCTGCCCGCCCGAATATGCATCTGGGAATTGGCCTGCGAGTCCCAAAAAGGGACTGGAGCAGATGAAGAACAAGACGAGATCTACTGCAGAGCGCCTTTAGTGCTCTAGTATGACAGTATGGTAAGGAAAAAAAGCAAAGGTGAGAGAAGTAGGGCACTACACCAGACTCCATGCGCCAGTCGTGTTACACCGCTAGCCCGAGCGTAGACAAGCTTCGTGGCCTATGCATTATATCATAAGAAGACAAGGGAATAGAAGAAGAAAGGGAGGTGAGGAGCAGGCAGCGACTGCGATCAGGGAGACCAAGTGCAGTCTATGCAGTCTGCTTGTCTGAGTGGTGGAGTTCATTGACGAATACATCGTAATCGGCGGATGAACCTGCGCCTACAATGCTGGTAAGCCGTGGATCGGAGTGACTGCGCTCTCAATAAGCAATTGAGCTGGGGACAAGCAAGGGGAAAAGAAGGGTAGAGGATGGTGCTGACCTTGAGGAGATCCGTCGACTTTCTGACGCTTCTCTGTGTAGTCGTATGCACTATCGACGTTTGCGTGCTTGGTGCCGGCTGTGCTGTGTTGCGCTGCAGCGGCTGCTTGAGCAGCCATTTGCAGCTCACCAATTTGGCGTTCCGATAAGCCTCCGTTCGTGCTGTGTGTGTTATTTTGGACTGGCGCCTGTTGTTGCTGTGACTGCTGCTGTTGCTGCTCTGGTTGCTGTGATGGCGCTGACTGCGGCTGCGGCTGGGGGTGCATGTTGGCTTGCTCGGCATGTGGTCGATTGAGGTCTACACCGGCTGGCGCAGGGGGTATCTCGCCTTGGGTCTCGAGGAGTCTAGATTGGAGGTTGATGATGTAGTCGCGCAATTGGAATTCTCGGTTTGTAGCGTCTTGTACAGCTCACATAGCTGCTCAAACTCCTTGACCTGGTCTTTGAGCTGCTTGATGTACTCTTCCTTGCGCTGGCGGAATGCGCGCTGGTCAAAAGTCAACATGGCGCAAAACACACAAGAGATGGGGGCCTATAATAGGACGTGAGCATACCTGGGCAGCACGGTTCTGGGCGGCACGCTTGGACGTGGACAACTCTCTTCGACCCTTGGAGCGACCCTCGCTCGTGTTGCCGTCGTCGGGGCCGCCTGCGCTCATGTCGTAGGAAGTGGGACCACCAATGGCAGGGTCAATGGCGTGGGGCTGGCCGGAAGGGTGAGGATGCTGGGCGTGTGTTGGATGCTGTGGTAGAGGCTGGACGGTGGGCTGGCCAGCGCCAGCAGCGAGCAAGTGTTCTCTTAAGCCTTTGATAGAGACGGCGGGTTAGTCATCAGTACGAGGGCCGGGATGCGGGGAGACACTAACTCATTTCAATGGTCGGCTTGGACTGCTCCTGGTTGGGGGAGTCAGCAGGGCAAAGGCCTGAAACCGTCAGCACGGCTTACCTGAGCGGCCGACGTCTGCATGGTCGAGGGCGTGTCGGTGGAGATGGACGGAGGATGCAGTGGCAATGGGCGCAGCGAGGGAGCGACAGAAGGACGAGCACAGCAGCACCAGCAGCGGCAGCGAGCGTCGTGTGTGACGTTGGCAGGATAGACGTGGGACGGGTGCGGCTACTGCAGACTAGGCTGGGCACAAGAGGCGCTGGGGTGCAGGGCGCGGTGGCAGTGGTAGTAGCGGTGCTGGAGGGCCGTGACGTCTTTAGGGCGGGCGGGAGCTGGAGGGTCGAGTGAATAAGAGGGAGAGGAGGAAGACAGAGGACGACTGGGGACTTGAGGTCAGCATTGAGGGCAGGACAGCCATGGCGGGCGCAGATAGGCAGGGCCGTGTCGCGAGCAGAAGGCTGCGGCGTGGAGCGGTGGTGTGGGCGATGACGGGGCAGCTCACCTGTTGGTCGAAAGTGGATTACGCAGCTGTGACTAAGGTGGGCGGGCGTTGCGCGTTTAAGTAGGCGGGCGGATAGCCGGGGCGGGCACAGGCGCAGGCGAAGGCGCAGGCATGAGAGAGAAAGTAGGCAAGGCAGTAGTAGGCGTCCTATTCTACATCGACTAGGCTGTCTCGTAATTACTATACACTCACCCGCGCCCGCACCCGCCCGTGCTTGGCGGATGACAGCAGCTGGTTCGATTCCCCGTGTCTGCTATACTTGTTTTGCTGGTGCTGGTGCTGGTCCTGCTGGTGCTGGTGCTGGCGCTGCTGCCCTTGGCTTGGTGCGCTGCTGACCAATTCTCCGAATCCTTGGTAGCCGCCCAGCAACCGCTGCCCTGCCGCCGCTTCCGGCCTAGCGCCTCGTGCTATGATTACCTCTGTTGTACGCGCCCTGCGAACATGCACATCCGACGCTCCCGCCTGGCCTCGATTCCATTGCACCACCCGTTGCCCTGCTCCACAGTCTCGTCCACGCTGCTGTCTCTGTATAGCACACCACAGCACATGTTAGGGTCCACGCTCCAATGGCTCCCCCGCTGCGTCTCGTCCGGGAGGTCCCGTGAGTCTGCTCCCCTGCAGTCATCCTGTGCCCATGGCTACGGCCCTAGCTGGCGCCTAAACCTTCGCCCTGATTACCTCAGAACTTGAATTGTCTAATCTCCAAACTATAGCCTTGTTCATCTACTACCCTGGCGTCACCACCATTGCCGCACCACAGCGTCCTTGTCCTTGCTGACCCGGGGCCGTCTGTGCTGCCTGCCTACTACACAAAGCCCGGCTGTTGTGCCTGGTGCCATAGTATACACGCCCTGCGCACGCCTCCGACCACTGTCAACCTCGTCTTCGCCCGCCGCCATGGACAATGCACAGTCATCGCCCGTTCCAACTGTGCATGACATAATCTTCTCCGCCAACCAGCCTGCTGACCTGCCCCATCGAGCACTCGCCCTCTTTCCTGACTGGCAACTTACCCACTCCCGCAAGGGCATCACCCGCCAGTTTACCTTTTCCAGCTTTACCAAAGCCTGGAAATTCATGTCGCTCGTGGCTGACGAATCCAAGGCCAAGAACCATCATCCATCCTGGTCCAATCTCTACAATCGTGTCACCATTGAATGGACCACCCACAGCCCAAATGGTCTTAGCTCCAAGGATGTTGACATGGCCGAGTTTTGTAATCAAAAAGCTGCCGACATTGGACTAAAAGAGTAACAAGTAGATCCAGCAACTCCTATGCGGCTAATGTAATCGCACTATCTATCAATATTCCATGCCATGATCGGGCCCATCATCACGCCCTGCCGATGCCTCGCATTCAAACTATCCATTATACCACAATCATGGTTGGCCACACACTTTTCACCAGTCGCTTGTGATTGTCATCACTAACGGCCCACCCGGAATCCCGAGCAAGGCTTACGTACCATGAAACAATTGCTCACCACACACCCCCGAGCACTCGTCCGAACAAGTACTCCATAGTGGACTGCCATCCTTGATTTTGCCATGGAAGGACGCCTTGCATGATACAACCATGATTGGTATCCACACATCACTTTGCATCTCGATGGCTTACATGACAAGCATCCTCATCCTCAGTCTCATCACCACCATCATCATCATCCACTCCAGCGACTTGCATTCAACCAGCTCCACTCTTGTCGTTCACGTGCTGACAAATCAAAATTTTGAAATAATCCGACAGCGAAGCATTCCACGCAGGCCTAGTCCCCTATCCCCGGAGCCTGCGGCAATTTTTCCTTTTTGTTCCTCGTATCATTATCACACAGCACAATCACAAAACTGTATACGCGTGCTCGGTCTATGCGTGACTGTCAGCACGGCAAATATTGTAGTTTGTGTGTTATGTATAATGTCTCAGAATATCCAACTATACATGATCCGACATTTGTACGATGATATGGTACTGCCACTACATACACCAACGCAGTTACTACCCCCTGTTCAACCCCCACACACTAAGACAGACTCCCAAGATTGACTTCTTCACTTCAACCGTATTCGTAATGTTATCATTTCCCTCCCTTACCCACCACACGCACAATAACGGAAAGTGTTCATGACCATGCTCTGCTATTATTACCATGGTTGCTCTTTATTAATGCTCAAATTGAGTAAAATTCCATGTAGGTTCTCAACAACGCTCCCACCAAGCCTTTGGCAAAGCTTAATACCTCAACCCCCCCCAGTAAACACTAATTCACATAATCACATTCATGGCCACGGTCACAATCACAATCACAATCACATTCACCACACCCCTCTTTCATCAGCACTGTCCTCATCACTAACGAGTATTTCCCTTCATTCTCTCTTCTCCAGCACACCTCCCCCTAGGCAATATTCACCCAAGAGAGAGGTTTCTCGCAGCAAATATCACATGTGTCTATTCCATGCAGATAAAAAGCAGCAGCAGCGAGAAAAGATATGGAGAAGAAAAATGTTTGATCAAAAGAAAACCACAGAGCCCACTCTCCCTTCCCCACCCCACTTTTCCTTTCCTTCTCTCTCTCTCTCTCTCTCTCACTCACTCA
>JAWDHC010000220.1:0-53102 GCA_036172615.1 Curvularia verruculosa
CTGGTGGTAGAGGAGGTAGTGGTGGTGATGGTGGCACGGTCAGCTCGGGCTGGGTGAATGAAGCGAGCCAAAAGGGGCTGCAGATCGGCGGTGGGCGGGGCGGCGGTGGGGCGGCGGGATATGTGATTGGCTGCAGCGGCCGTGTTTGATTACGAACCAGGAAATCACGTTATCTGCTTGGCGTTGGCTGCGTCACTCCCAGAAATTGCTCGCTCGTCCTGTCCTCTGACCTCATCGCGAACGCCTCACTGTCATCGTCACCCAGCAGCACAATCCCCGTCCAACCCGCCGGATTTGAGCCTCATCGACGGCCAGGAACACGCTCAACACGCGCAAACTTCAGTCTACGAGCGCGCCCGAGTCGCAACTGCGAAGCGCCCTCGCTCCCTCGATACCGCTGCCGCGACGCCCATCCTCGCACACCAGGGGCTTGACGTCACCAGCGAAATTCCCACGCCCACAGGCTCGACGCTCTGCAATCCAGCTCGCCGGCGTCCCAGAGTATCGACACGCTCCGATTGACACGGCCTTACCCCGCATTGGCTTCCCGCCGATTCCCTCTTGCTGAGGTACGTAGTTGTGTTGCCCAGCTTGCTGCTGTTCTGCTGTTCTCGCTGCCGACTTTGCCACGTTCCCACCGCCTGCGACAACTCGCCCTATTCTCCCCCAGCCATCGCGTCGACCAGACCCCACGCCATCCATCGCATGCGCTGACCCATTGACCACTGTAGAAGAGCAGCTGAATTACTGCTCGAATTCGCAATAGAAACGGCGCGCGTGTGGCCTGTTTAGCTGCCACAGACACGTCGCGTTGTTCCTGACAAAGTGCAAATAAAACGAGGCGACGCCCGAGCACCACACCCAGGCCAACGCCCACGTCCAAAAGGCCCCCCCTACGTCACCACCCCAAAGTATGGCTGCTGCAACCCAGACTGCCCGAACCTCCTCCCCGTCCTCCAACATGTCCTCCCCCAAGGACAGCAAAAATGGTCTCCCCGTCGTGACGAAGCCTGAAGGTGCGTAATAACCCGTCTTTCCCTCCCTCGCTCCGCCTGCCCCTTGCCCGACCCTCACCGCTGCACTCGTGAGTCGTTACCATCCCCCATCCTCCATTCCTACCCGTCGCGCCCATGTATTGCCCATGACGACCGTCATTACATCGATTGCACCATCGTCATCTTGCGCCAGTCTTGCTTACCTTTGTCCCATACAGAGTCTGTAACGTCAGAGTCATCGCCCAAGACACAGCGTAAGTCCTCTACCATCAGTACTCTCAGCTACCTTTGCCACTCCTCCTTCCCTCTTCTACCATCATCACAGCCATGCTGACCACCTTCTTCCAGCTGCTACCACGGAAGCAGCCAGCTCCACCGACGCAAAGCCTACAACGACCAATGCCCAGCCATTGGCTCCTCCACCAAAACCCGCGCCCGCAACCACTGGTGATACACCCGACTACTTCAACACTGTACACAATCCCTTCTCTCTCGAGCCCAACGTCTTTGAGCAGTCCTTTGGAGGCGACTCTGGAAATCTACAGACCCCTGGAGGCCGTCCCATTCTTCCACCCGTCGCCAACATTACGTCACCGTCACCTCTTCCTGGTATCACTCCTGGTTGGCAGGGCCTGCGCGCCGGACCCTTGAGCCCTGCTATGCTCAGCGGACCAACTGGCCAGACAGATTATTTCAGCGAGTCTTTCCGGGGATTTCCTACTCCAAACGAGTCCTCGCTTCGTACTGGCCTTACTCCTGGCGGGGGTGGTTCCATGTTCCCAGCCCCTAGTCCCAACACGCAAGCCATCTTCAACCTTCAGAGCGCCGGTGTGACTCCTGGAACTGCTGACTTCCAGCAATCTGCTTTGCGCGCAGCTGCTCAACACCAAGCTAACAACAGCAACGCCAACGCCAACAAGGCTACGTCCAACGCACCTACGTCTCAACCCGAGGCTGCAGCTGCTGTCATGGACCGCCAAAGCAACAGCTACCCGCAGGCGCAACCCCCACAGCAGCGTGCCCACAATGAGCCATACCCTAACCATGACGTCAGCAGTGCAGCTAACGACCTCCTGTCCTTTGCCAGTCAAAACGGTGCTGCACGCAACAACCAACAGCCCTACTCGATGGCTCCCCAACAGCAGTCTATGAATGCTGGCCACATGCCTGTCCAGCCTGTTAATGCCAACCACAGTCGTCGCGACACCAAGGGCTCCATCAACAGCGTTCAGTCTGCAGAGACTGGAGACTTCTCAGAGAGCGGCCAGAGTGAGCAAGCAAAGACCGGTACACGGTCACGTGCGAAGAAGGCTGCCGCTAACGGCAAACAAGCTGCCGGCAACAAGCGAAAGGCTGAAGACACTCCCAAGAACTCGCGGAAGAAGAGCAACGCTAACCAGGGTATGGGTGACGAAATGGACGAGGGCGACTCTGAAGACGAGAACAACAACAACATCAAGGAAGAAGAGTACGACAGCAAGGGCCGCAAGATGACTGACGAAGAGAAGCGAAAGAACTTTCTCGAGCGCAACAGGTATGTATCAAATATCCTACTATCGTCCACATGAGCATTGCTAACACAAATCAGGGTCGCTGCCCTCAAGTGCCGACAACGTAAGAAGCAATGGCTGGCCAACCTTCAAGCCAAGGTTGAGCTTTTCAGCACTGAGAACGATGCTCTCTCTGCTACCGTTACTCAACTTCGCGAGGAAATTGTTAACCTCAAGACGCTTCTTCTTGCTCATAAGGATTGCCCAGTATCCCAGGCCCAAGGTCTACATGGTGCTGCCATGAACAACTTCCTCGGAAGTGACATCAACCACCAAAATCCATACGGCATTGCTCAAATGCAGCCTAACGGTGTGCACATGATGCCCATGCAACAAGGCCAGATGATGAACCGGTTCGTATACCCACCCGATCGAAACACCACACCCCACCAAGAAAATACCGCCCACTACCCCTCAAAGTACTGAGACAGTCGCTCACTCAGCTTCAGATAACTGCGAGTGAACACGCTGTCCCAATCGTCTAGTGCGCACGCACACCAGCTTGTCATGACTTCTCGGTATGATGCTGGCGTGTAAACGCATCTGGCACCGGCAGCTCCAGTCATCACGATCCTCCATCCCATACAACTTTGTAATCTCTCGCACCTTCTCCTTCCTCTCCTTGTCCCGTGACGCGTCGACGTCACTCTCCACAATGCATGCACTGGCGCCTGGCGTTATGTCATTGTAACATCCTGTTCATCCCCCAGGAACCCCTGCAGTTCAGACACTCCCTCAGAAAAACCAGATTGCATCTTTTATGATTCCTTATCGGGCCGAACAACTGGGACGGCAAAGGAACTCCTTGGGACTGGCCAATTGCTATATGTGATTACGAAACCTGTCGTCTGCGACGCATGACAACGACGACTTGCTTTTCGACCTTCTCTTTAGTAAACTCTGTCTACTGGTTGAGTGTATATATGGTTGGTGTTTGGGGTCATCATTTCACTGGCGTTGTGCAGGCAATGATACAACGGTTTCTTACTTTATTTACTTGTAGCGCGCCAGTCTAGAGTTGCGCTCGGCGTTTGTTTCCTTTCCTTTACATCTGGTGTGGTCTCGGTTGGCTGCCATGTTGGCCTTTGAGCCTTCCTTTCCTTTTCCTGGCGGGTGCGTATTCTGGATGAGCTTTTGAGCCCAAAAAGGGTGTTTTCTCGAGTCTACGGTTAACACTAGGGTCCATGGCGTCGAGATTGGGAAAAAGGAAAATGTATTGTACCAACCGATTTTGTATAACGACAATGTTTGAGGTTGGTATGAGGCAAGGAATGTGCATGTACGTATACGCGCATATGTCAATTTCAATTTTATGTATTCAGACATGGTACTATGGTCGTGTGTAGTTTGACGTGACTATGTTTTGACAAAGTGATTAGACCTGTCTTATTTTTTTTTGTGGCATGGACTTTTAAGAGTTTTGTTTCTAAGGAGTAACTTGGTTTTTTTTACCATCCAGGCTGTATCCCGGTGAAATCTCTCCATGTTTCTTTATCTGTTTCGTATTCATCTCATATACCGCAACGATAATGCAGCTCCCTCCACACCAAGCTTACCAGGCCCCCCTCCCTTCCTCATCACATGCTCAACCCCACAAACGGATATGCAAAAGCACCCAAATTCCAATGCGGCCTGTATTCCCTCGCCTCGATGCCCTCGTCCTCCAGTATCCTCTTTAGCCTCCAAGCCCAATCCTCGCCCAAACACAGCGCCCTGTTCCCCTGGAAATATACAATCTCGCCCCGCGGCCTGAACAAATCCGCGACGCAAAAATGCGTAATGTTGTATGTTGGTGTTGACCTTTTACCCTCATCGTGCTCCGTTTCTTCGTCCATAGTAGAAGCCATCCACGCCAGCCACTCGTCCCACTCCGTCTCACGATCAAGCAGTAAAACATGCCTTAGCCGCAGCGACGTCAACTGGCTCTTCATCGCGGGCGCCAGGAAAGCAGTTAGATCCTGTGCGCTCGTGACACTCAGAACAGATAGCTTTACGGATTGCAAGTGCGGGAATACGCAATGGCGAGCTATTTCGGCAAAAAGATTGGGCTCCAGCGTGCTGTGGCAACTTAGCTCTAGCTCACGCAGATACTGTGCTTTGGCCAGAAACCGCACTATGAAGGGTGCACGGGCGGTAGGTGAGAGCTGGAAGCCTTTGTCTGGGCTGCGCCAGTCACGCAGGTTGAGCGCGAGGTGGTGCAAGGTGGCGAATGCCGTGTCGAACGAGGATAGGGACGGGGCGAGGCTTTCTAGGCGCCCGATGCTGACGGCGCCGTGGGGTGCAGAGCGGGCGAGTGAGATGCTGTGGATGTGGATGTTAGGGGAAGATGCGAGTGCGGCGAGCGTAGACACGAAGGGGCGTGACATTTCCCATTGGCTGAGGTGGCAGTATAACGGGCTCCCCTTTGCGTAGGAGGCTGCGAGACCTGTGTACCAGAAGGTAAGGGATGTCAATGAGCTACCTCCGGGCTTCATTGAGAAGTTTTCAAAAGCTAATTTGAGCATTTTTTGGTCGTACCGCGTTTCGTTGAAGAAAGTGGTTGTTTCATTCATCTTCTTCTCGGCCTCTGTGTACTGGGTCTCTAGAGCGAACTGGGAGGGCGATTTTACTGCCCCATAGGGTGTCGATATAGCGGCTGTTTCTGAGACTTGTTTACGGAGGCGCCAGAAGTGCATCGAGTGTTGTGGTGTGGCGTCGATGACGAGATGTCGGAGTGCAGTGCCATAGTGTGGGTGCTGTGAGATTTGTACGAGGGTGTCAAGACTTTGTTTGGTCCAGGTTACCTTGTGCCGGTGAAAAAAACGCTCGCGGAAGAGGTGAGATGTTGCTCTTGTGAGGGATGATGTGGTTAGACGCAATGAACGAATGCTGGAGAGGTCAAGATATGAGGCGATGTGCTCGATGAGTTCGTTGGGGAGAGATGTCAGGGTCATTTTGTTGCAGCGAGCGAGAACACATAGAGATATATAGAGGTGGCTCGTGGAAGGAAATGGATCAAGTATTACGTATGGATGTTAAGCATGTAGCGCGACGGCACAGAGAGCGGGGAACCTGCAGGACTATGGAGCTAGCTGGTTTCGGGCAGCGTACTTGCATATTCATAACATATTCCTAGTTAGGAATATGTCTGGTTTACTGCTAGACGCTGTTGTGATCTGTACATTTTGTTTGAGTTATGTGCAAATGATATTTTTGCTTACTGGTGAAGAACTCAGATGTCTTTTTGTGAAGAAGAAATAATCACAAGAGAGCTCGTGGCGAGATCTTTTATTAAATACAATGCAAATGCTCTTGGAAAGCCATTGGCCGTTTAGTCGCTATCACTGTCGCTTGAAGAATCGCTACTGCTGCTGTCGCTGTCGCCCTCGCTTTCACTCTCTCCGCCAGTACTAGTAGCATTCTTACTAGACTTACTGTTGGAGTCTGGACCTGTATCTGAATTTGAATCAGAGCCAGAACCTGATTCTGAGCTTGAGTCTGAGTCTGAGTCTGAGTCTGAGTCCGAGCCTGAATCTGAGCCTGAGCCAGAATCAGAATCAGAATCAGAATCCGAATCCGAGTCGGAATCTGAACTTTCATCGCTGCTGCTGTCAGAACTGCTCTCATCGCTCGAGACCTCCGTTCTCCGCTTGCGTTTTCGAGCATTCGATTTCAGTGGCTCGGCCTGTCTCATCGGTAGCTCGAGATTGGATTTTGGCGTAATCACGGGCGTAACTGGTGCAGTGCGACTCAAAGCGGCCAAAAGAGCATCAGCTCGACGTCGCTGCAACCTTCTGATAAACCCAGGGCTATGTGGGTGTTTCGCAAGGGCTGCTACATCAGCGTCCGTTTTCCTCCTCGCTCGTTCCTTGGCAATGCGCTCCTGCTCGGCTTCCTCCTGAGCTACCTTACGGACTTCTGCATCATCCATTTTTGCGTCTTGCTCGTCGAGGTCCTTCAAGGTCGCGTGACAGCGCTCACGCAGGCGTTCAATGACTCCTGCTCCTTGAAGCCCCGCAATATATGTTGTCAGTGCTTCAGTATGCTCTGTTGGAATTCGGAAAATATTTAACGCATTGTCAACAACATCGTTTTGTTTGGCTTTGTTGAACTTCCAGTTATCACGATCGTTGTAGTACTGGGTAAGATAGGCAATGTAGATAGATGGATCCTTCTTCTTTCCCTTGACCGCGGGTGTGCTCTGTGGGGTGGAGTTACTGGCGTCAGGCTTTGACTCTTGCCTGGAAGTGGCTTCTTGAGTCTTGGCGGGCTGAGCTGAGGATTTTTCTTCTGATTTGGTTTTTTTGATGTTCACATTGACAGCCTCTTCGCTTCCCTGGCTCTTTTCAAGCTGTCCGTTTTTTCTTGCTGTCTTCTCTTCGTCAGCAATTAATGCATGGAGGACGAAATTTGAGACCTCTGGAGGTTGTGATACCTGTCCAGTGCCTTTCTGTGAAGCGACCCAAGCTTTGAAGTAATCCTGGCCGGTGTTACCGTCGGACTTCTTGGTGTCTGGGGTAAAGGCAACAGATTTTCGTCGGTCACCAAGCGATGGTGAGGCCGAGGGGTCCTTGTAGCTTGGCTTCTTCAGGGATTTTTGAGGAGTTGCAAACGAAGCGTCGTTTGCGCCATTTGTTTCAGTAGATGCGAGCAGAGTTGGGTGAGACGATGCACGACTGGGCTGCTGATGCGGCTGTAAGCCAGCACTGTGAGCATCTGAAATTGCTTTTGGCCGTTTGGCAGGCTTTTCCTTCTTCTTGCGGTAGTTGGAGTCTCCCTTGACAGGCTTTGCTGGTACAGGATTTTCCTCTGGAGCAGCCTCAGGAAGCTCATGATGGGCGTTTTCGTTGTTTTGGGCGACTTCGGTGTCGGCAATAGTAATCTTGCTCTTTTTGGTTTCTTGGTGTTCGTGTTCCACCGGCTCATGTTGGTGTTTCCGTTTGCCAAGCTTCGACGGCTGGTCATTTACTTGAGGCTCCGTGTTCGAGACTGACGATGGCGGAGCAACTGAAGGTGTTTGATGTTCAGGCACGGCGACTCCGGAAGGCTCCTGATTCTTCAGGGCGAGACCAAGTCTTCGCCAGGCAGGGATTCTAGCGGAGTCTTGAGCCATGGTCAAATGTGGAATATGGCTATATGTTGAATAGGATGCAGAGGTTAGATAGCATCGCGCATGACCGAAGCAGCTGGAGCAGGGCGTCCGTCAGTTTTGCAAAGGTCGAATGAGAAGTCGCAGGCAGAGAATTTCGGAGCTGATGCTAGGGACGCACGGACCCGGTGACGGCGACCGCAGAGCTCCAGGCCACCGGCACAAGCAACGCGTAGACCAACTACACCGACGACAACCTCCGCCGAGCATCCAGACCCCGCGCCGTTTGTTGCGAAGATTATTCACCTTGCCAGGCCCTGCTTCTGTAGCTGAGAGCTGGAGCTGAAGACAAGCACTACAAATACAAAACAAACACACCACCCACCTCAACCATCACCATGTCTGGTGCGTAGGAAGCTACCTAGCTAGCTACCTAGCAGTCTACTTGTTTGCTGCATACATGCTGACAATGGCTGCCATCATACAGGAAGCGCAGGTTACGACAGACACATTACCATCTTCTCGGACCAGGGCCGTCTCTACCAAGTCGGTATGCATTCCCTCAATGCTACGGCGGTTCCCCGCCACAGCGTCCTCCCCCTACTCGACGGGCAAGTACTGATTTCTCGACGCTAGAATATGCATTCAAGGCCATTACCGCCGCAAACATCACATCACTGGGTGTGCGAGGAAAGGATTGTGCAGTAGTCATCTCGCAGAAGAAGGTGCCTGTAAGTGTGGCACACACATTGAGGGACTGCACAGGATTACTGACGCTTCTCCCAGGATAAACTCATCGACCCAAGCTCCGTATCGCACATCTTTCGGCTGTCTCCCTCTGTTGGCTGCGTCATGACGGGATCCATTGCCGATGCAAGAGCCTCGGTGAGCAGGGCGCGGGGTGAGGCTGCTGAGTTCCGCTACAAGTATGGCTACGAGATGCCCTGTGACGTTCTGGCAAAGAGGATAGCCAATATCAGCCAGGTCTACACTCAAAGGGTACTGTTCAATGCCCACGCATAAGGCTAGTTAGTCGCTAACAGAAGTGTAGGCTTACATGCGACCGCTCGGCGTGGCTACCACACTCATCTCTCTTGATTCTGAATATGGACCCCAACTATACAAGTGCGATCCTGCAGGATACTATGTTGGATATAAGGCAACAGCTTCAGGCCCCAAGACACAGGAGGCACTCAACTTTCTTGAGAAGAAGCTTAAGAACAAGGAACATGCCGAGGGCAATTGGGAGGAGGTTGTTGAGCTTGCCATCACTGCTTTGAGCACTGTCCTTTCTGTCGATTTCAAGAAGGGCGAATTGGAGATTGGTATTGTAGGAGGACCCAAGACGAATGGCGCGGAAGGTACCGATCCCGCCTTCAGGGCACTTACCGAGGACGAGATCGACGAGCGACTTCAGTCAATTGCAGACAAGGACTAAGAAGCAGCAAGCATGGAGCTGTAAGGGAGGGTGGTGGGGCGCTCAGGTATGGCCGCACATCCTGAACTATTACGATATCACAGTAGCATGACACGACCTCTCACACGCCAGAAGTGCTCCAGTAGCACGATGAATAAAGACGTTAGACTGTACTCTCCTGCCTAAATGAACCGTGAGCGACTCACACAAGCCGGACAAGAACAAAAAAAGAATTGTATGGGCTCAGCCATTACGCCACTTGACTGGTATGCCTATTCGCTCATAGCACCAGATTCCCATGGCCGCTCAGCTGCAACGGCGAGCCTTCAACTCATGAGCGGCCTTGTCGACATCGTCTGACTGGCTCACAGCACTCGGAGCGCCCAGCACAGCCGTCGCGTGGCTGACACCGCCTTTGCAACCTGCAGCCGTGGCTTTGGCGAGCGTTGTCCGGCCCTACACGCTAACCGTCCACTTCCGGACATGCCTCTCGAGTTCCTACTCAGCGGACAGACACGCGACGAACGCACCGCTAATCATAGTCTGGCGAATCATGCTCAGTATTGCGGCTGTGTATCCCAGCCGCAGCATCGCTGCCTTACCCGATGCAGGGCCCTAGGGCTAGCCCACTAAACCCAATCCTTCGTGTGGCGCTCCTAAGGCTGCTGAACTCGGCCAACACTACGCTGTGCACTCCAGCTGGGATGCCATGGTAGCGGTGCACTGAAAAAACCAACTCACTCTGATGCAGACGCACGGTTCCTGCATGTTGCGTTTCCCCATTGTAGCACCGATGGATACTCAAGGAGATGCTACTATGCCTTCTTTCTCCTCCACCAAGCCTTGACAGGCACTATATCGGCCGCTGAATGGTGCAAACGGAGACGAACCTAGTACAGCTGGGAGCGACTCACGGCCCTAGAGTGGGACTCGGCACCATGTAGCGGCGGGAGTAGCCCTGCAGGGAGCTTCTATTCTCTGCCCCAGCTACCCAGTACCTCGTTCATGGTCCTGTTACCTCCATCGTAGGAGGAGTGTCCATCTGTCGACAGATCAAGTATTTAACATTCCTTACACCTCACCTTACTCTTCCAGACACAGCGACAGACTTCCGTTCATTCTTCAACATATATTCCCATTTCCTACACATTTGTCGCCAGCCGACCTTCATTTCCATACTCTCATATTCGCCATGGCTGATGGTCGTAAGTAATCCCCCATGTTCTTCTGGCTCCAGCATGGCATTGCCCTCTTTTATCCTGAAAACTCTCGCGTTTTCCAAGATACTTGGCCAGAACCATCCTGCTAACATGTTCAAGTTAACGATGCCCGCGCAATGCGCGTAGCGGAGATTATGACTGATTTCCGCAATCTCCAACATTACCTTGTCCAATTGCGTGCTACGCCTACAGCTGAGGAGTACTACCTAGACGGTTACTCTCTTCTCAGGCAGTGTACGAGCGAGGCCCAAGCTATCCTCCAGACGCCATTTGCCAGCAGCACTGCCTCAGGAACCGGAGACCCAGAATATGAGAAACGGCAATTGAAAGCGTAAGTGATTGTCTTGAAAGCGTCGATAGTGTGCTGACAAAGCAACCTACAGCATCATTGTCGATGCAGCTGTACGCCGTTTTCAATGCCAACGCGCATACCTTCGAGCCAACGCTGGTCTTCGCTGGATGAATACCCGCCAAAGCATCCTGCGCGGCCAGAAGCCTAATGCCAGTCATTTCGCAGCATTGCAGCAAGCTGATGCTACTTTGAGGAATGTACGTGGCATAGTTCTCATTTTTGTACTGCTGGATGTTTCACCAAAGGACAAAAGCGTCCCAGAAACCCCAGAAAGGGTCCAAAATCGTCATGATGGCTAGAGGAAAGGGCTAATGATTACATGACAGGAACTCATGGCTATGACGGACGCATACGTTGACAACACCCTTCGTACCGCCGACGCAGCACAGGGGAAATGGCTCAACGAGGATCCTTCGCTCGCACAAATCCAACAGATTCTTCTGTCTCGACGATAAAGCCACACACAGCCCCCAACGACAACGTCTTTCAACTCTCGATACCCACATGATGCTTTTTGGTACACGCCGCGTGTTGCTGGCGCTATTCATGACTCCGCGCGTCACAGCATCATGCAGCATAACGGCCACCTCCGATGCTCCGCATCTTCACCGATTTGCCCAACCGGTGGTATTTCTAGGCGTATATCTCCTCAGGTTTCTCCTACTGGCGACAGTTACCCCTTCTCATCAAACAACAGTGCTGGTCACACCTTGTTTTCCTTCAACAATCACGCTCATATCACGTATTTCGGTCTCTTTTTCAATCTGCGCCGATGGTCGGTCTTAGCGCTGGCGTTGGCGTTGGTGTTCTCCTAGTCCATTCTCTCGGGACATGTCATTTTCCACCGGAAGGTGCACGCGGTCGGTAGCATGTTTGCGACCATCCGGCATGATTGGGGGGCGCAAGCAACGATACAAGTGTTTGAACCTTAACTCGCGCAGTGCCTTTATGGCCACAATCTTGTTTTTGGGCACCGGACTTGTCTCCTCTCTTTTCTTCTTTTCCCTAATATATCGCTTAATGTAGCCTTTTCGATTCCTGTCTATATATACACACACATATACATAGTTATATATGAGAATACATTCTCTATCACTCATTTGTCCTCGGCGCCTGATATTTGAAATTCTCCGATCACGGTGCTAAGTGAGAAAAGAAATGGACCGAGGACGTCTAGAAGCCAGAGACAGATGGAAGTTTGGTACACCCAAACTACACGTGAACTTTTCTTCCAGCCTTAGCGCGCTAGACATAGGCGATTTTGTCCAACATGATTCAAGTTCAGCTCGACAGGGCACATGAGTCAGTACCAGGTAGAACACTGACCTTTTGCCGAACACGCCATCCCGATAACCGGTCCACGTGCACCCCCGCTTGGTACCAACTGCTTCTTTGCAAGTAACAAGCCACCGTGCAAGCGAAGTCTACTTAGTTCTTACAGATAGCGAATTGACAGTTGCCTAAACTCAGAGAGCAGCCTGGAATAGTGAGGTTGAATTCTAATCGCTGGACGAAATTCTTTCTTTTTTGGGGCAAGAGCTTTCTCAGCAACGCGTTCTTCCTTCCCCTTTCCTACTGCCCAATTCAATTGCCTCTTGGCAATCTTTACTTTGCACAAGAGCAAGAACAGTTACTGGATACGAACACCGAAAAAAACCAACCAAACGTCCCGGAACAGTCACGTACCGAACTTTAGGCACATGGTGAAATAATAAAAAAACCACCCAAAATAACACAAAAAGGACATACGTATTGGTATAACTTCCTGGAATAAAGAAGGAAAAAGTAAGATGAAGGATTTCGGAACACTTGTATCCGTAACGCACGCCCGACGGCAACAGCCGCTGTCCTTTTTAGCACCTTGCTATCACTCTTGTTTTATTTCTTGTTCACCTTGTTCTTTTTTATGCCCGCCGTTTTCTTTTTCTCCAACGAATCTTTCCACTCGAAGCTGCTAGATGCCCTGTAACGCTCTCTCTCCCTCTCCCCACTATAACCATGCAAACCCATAGGGGCAAGCTAGATCTTGTGTAGATCGCTGGATCCACGGCATACACACACGCACGCACGCATACACGCGTATGTACAAGGTTCCCATCACCACATTGTTGGCGGGAGACAAGGATACCGTTTGCTCGCTTGGATGACTGTTGATGTACCAGTGCTCTAGATGGGATTTCCCGTGTGGGGTTAGCGCTGCTTTGGGCTGAACTCGGGGTTTCCGAGGGGCAGGGCGGGGTGGGGTCTAGTGGCACTGTGTCTCTGCGTCTTTGCGTCATTGAGGCTAGGTGGTGTGCATGGTGGGAAGGGGAAGAGTGGGCGAAGGAAGGCTTAGGTAGAGGGGATTATGTCTGTGGCTTGTACGTATGACAGGGGTGATATGGGAGCGGCGTTTCAACTTCTGGTCGTTTGGGTTTACTATGGGGTGTAAGCCTTGGGGGCTGACTTGCTCTCATGTTGCTAGTGATCAGGAGAGGCGCTAGAATAATGTACAAGATAGGCACATTTAGAATCAGACCACCTTTTCACCCCTTCCGAAGCACGCTTGTGTTCCAGTAGGATCTGCTAACCACCACCACCACCACCACCCACTACTACTGTACTCATCCAAGATCGACTCCAGTTCTTGCCTGTGCCTTCTCACCAGCTCATCGAGCTCCTCTTGCTGCCTCCTCACGTGGGCGAGTATACGCTCTACACTGTTTGTGCGCTCTGTAACCGTTTCCTCACACCTTCTCAAGTTTATGTGTCGAGCATCCAACGCATTCCTCCGACCCTCCGAGCGTTGTTCGCGTCCGCCGACACTAATGGGATTTGCCCAATGAATCGTAGAAGGTAGCTGATGGTCACTGCGAGCGGCAGTCACTTCAACGCTCGATCCGAGAGATGGGATGCGAAGCGGAGCACCAGCCAGGGTTGCGTGAGGCGATGATGTATTGTTCGGCGTTGGACTCATTTCTGTTGTGCCATGGCCAGAAATGTTATGGAGCTCACTGACTCGAGCGTTGGGCTGGTGCTGTGCACGCGCCACTCCTTCCCGCGTGTCGATGCTATTCACAGAATCCTCCATAGCCGCAGCCGAAGGCGCAGTCTCGCGTGCAGCGCTTCTGAAGGAACTCGGTGTATGTGCGTCCACAATGCAGGAGCAATTGGCTGCGTTTGTCGTCGCTTCATGAGTACTATCAGAGGAGATGGTTCGACTGCTTCCAGGCTCGCCCAGTATATCATCGCTGCTGAGACGGAAGCAATCACTCCTATACTTCAATTCCATAATGAATTGGCGTTTTCTGAGCATTCTCTTCTGGTGCTGTACGACTTCTGTTAGACGCCGTATCTCAGCCAACTTTTCCATGGCTCGATTTCGAGAGGCTGGAGAGTAGTCCGCATAACGAGCTAGCCGATCTTCGTTGAATCTTCTGTCGGATAACGAGCTGATGCTTGTTACTTCCTGACGTTGACTTGGGTACTCGGGACGACTAATATTCCTCAACTCTGGCGATGTATGCAGACTGGGCGTAGGATAATCGGAACGACGAATATTCCTCAGCTCTGGGGGAATACATGGACTGGACCTAGGAAGCTGCGCGCTTCGAGATACAGACCGGCTATCCGAACTTGCAGCGTTCTCGGCTTGTACTTGACTTCTAGCTGTATTTGACGTATGATTACCCAGGGAAAAGAGTGCGTTTGCTGCGCGCGATAGAATTTGACGTCTAGTTCGTGGTGGAGTAGAAGCCGAAGAAACACAGGGTACCCAAACTGTGCGGCACAAGGGGCACTTCTTTGCTTCCAGTCTTCGATGCTTGAACATGTCTTTCAAGCATGAACTACCAATGAAGTGACTGCATCCTGCGATGCCTGTAATCTGGAGGCAGTCTTCGGCATTGTAGGCTTCTAGACAGATAGGACATTCACCGTTACTCGAGCGCGAAGCGGCTGGTTTAGTATGCACTGTAATGAAGTCCGATACTGTGATTTGCATCATGGGCGAGACTAGAGGTGAGACTGAAACTGGAGATGCTGTATCCGCTGCTCTGCTTTCTCTTCCATTCCACCTAGTGGAGAGTGGGGGACGCGATCTGAAGGGGTAGAATGGGGCATTGGAAGGAGACGGCGATGGCGGAGCGCCAAAACGTGCATTGCGGAAATTGGGGAGCATTTTACATTGCCTTGAGTGGTGTTACCAGACCGCAGTCCGGTTGAGGTGGGAGGTTGGTGAGGCAAGAAAAGCAGCGCCGTGCGGTGTTTTATAAGGTTCCGAGCAAAGCGCGGTGAATGCGTCGAATATGATGAGTGGGTAAGAAGCTCAGTACCGTTTGTTATGAAAGGGATGCGTTTGTTCCTGCGGTAAAAGTGAGAGTGATAAGTGCCATGAACAATCTGTGCAAAATGTCTCACAGAGCCAGGAAGTAAGAACATAAAAAAACATTGAATTGAACATGATAGAGGAGTCAGTTTTACACTCACGTTTACTCCCAAGTTCACTCTTAGACCGTATTTGAAATGTTGATGACTAGGGAAAGGTTGTGATCGATGATATTTGGAGCAGATGGAGCATGGAAATGAACGTTTAAAGCCTTTTTTTTTTCAATATTAAAGATGAAGAAAAAATAAAGAGAAAAGATAGTGAAGCTTCATGCGGATACAGCGAAGTGACGTAGGTTCACTGTATGCTATACGGAAGATGAACGGAGAGTATGGAAGAGAAGACTGGTGATCATTATACCAGAATCCAATTTTATTGGGTTCTAGAGAAATACCGAGGTATTTCTGAGTTCAAACGGACGCCTGATATGGCAAAAACGCGCTGCCGTTTGGCGTCTGAGTATGAGGTAATGATGTACGATAGTTCGGAACTTGCATTCGCACACTAGATGGTTCTGAGTCAAATTGCAAAGCTCCGAATGGAAATCCAACTGTTTTGTCAAAATGAAACAGCCGATCTGGTCCTGACTTGATGAAAACAAAGGGTGGCGCAGTCTGTGGCTGAAGCACACAGTCCATGTGGCATTTCCATTCCCTACATATGCATATCGATGACATACATTGTGTGTCTCGCTCTAGATGGAGGATATGAATTATCTAGTTTTAAAATTTAGGTAGGCAAAGGCTGTAGTTAACAGAGTTGGTGATATCAGAAGAATTGCATGCGTCACAGGCTGAGCCATTCATGGGATTAGATCGTAGTATCTTACTCTGGTTCAAGGATACCGATTTTTGCACGTATGAGAGAAATAGACGCACTCGAGTATCTTTCTTTTTAAAGGCCTGCAGTCTATTCAGCGTAACTGTAACTAATTAGGGTGGCTCTTTGCTGATTCGTGGAATCCGAATATGTTGGATATTGTTCCGTCACTGTCCAAGCATGTGGCACATTTTCTCCGAAACCTGGGGGTTTAAAGCCGATGCACTGTTTCGTTGCATGCAGATCATCGAGAACACTAGCATGCAACAATGTTGCTAGTTCACTCTACTGTCCACCACTGAGGTATTCACCACGTGGAGGCCAAGAAATGAGGCTTGAGACTTATAGGTCTGTGCTGATGGTGCGCCGCGGACGAGCTGGTTCTATTCAGTGTTTTCTGAAACAGCCTCGATTCTCAACCCCTTCATACTTAAGCATTTATGCTCTAGTCATCGGTGTTAATCATAAATCAGCGGTCCTTCGGTAGATGAGTTTGGATAAATGATTGCAGAACATATGCCACGACACCAACTCCCGTTCTTTTCCTATCACTAGGAAGTTCTAAGAT
Organism: Curvularia verruculosa; assembly: GCA_036172615.1. Classification (NCBI taxonomy): domain Eukaryota; kingdom Fungi; phylum Ascomycota; class Dothideomycetes; order Pleosporales; family Pleosporaceae; genus Curvularia; species Curvularia verruculosa. The sequence continues at coordinate 16,356 of JAWDHC010000220.1, forward strand.
CAAAATTTGTGTGCAAGAAATCTGAAGTGTGATAGCATTCACCAATATATCCTTATCATCAGTTCAAAGAGCTGACAGCATACAGATTAGCCAAACGCGATTGGCGGAGTAAATCACCTACAGAGACGAAGACGCATCATTTACAGCTATCCGCTAGTTCGAACACCATTCTACAACTGCAGTAGATGCTCTCACATCTTGTGTGGTATACGTCTTGGAATGCACTCTCGAAAACCTATGTTTCTCTCAGCACTGTCTTGGCAGCCCTATAGCGTCAGGCGGACGACCCACTGCCAAGCGAGCATGATAACAATGTGGAGTTCCGCGAATGGGACGTGGAGAAACAAAAACTGGGACTCTCAATCTGGTAAGACGAATTGAGTAAGGCTTGAGAGGCTGGTTGTATGGTGGGCATGGCGAAGATGAGGTAGGAAGGTGGTAGAGTGATGACCAGTAGTTTTGAAGCATAAATGAAAGGCTCATCGGTGAGGTCTTCTACTTCTTGGTGTGCTCAGATTTGACTTTAGAACTTCCCTGACATCCAGATCGTCCTGAACCATATCCCATCAGCTTTCCAAAAGTTTTTCTGAGATATCGGTATCATTTTCACCATGAGGTTTGCTGGTGTCGTTACTGCCGTGACGGCTCTCCTTTCCACTGCTCTCGCATGCAATGGATACACCGGAGGTGTCCCTGCCGCTGTAGGCACTAAGACTAACAGCAAGGTCATTGAGATTGCTGCTGGCCAGACATTCGACGGCAAATGGTACAGGTATGATCGTGGTAACGGTGCCTGCACTGGTTCGACAGAGGGTGGCGCTGCGGATGCCGTGTTTTTGCTCAAGGAGGGCGCTACCCTTCGCAATGTAATCATTGGCAAGAACCAGGTAAGCTTGTTTCTTGCAACCATTTTAGGAAGGGTATTGACCGATGTGTTATAGGCCGAAGGTGTCCATTGTCAGGGCCATTGCCGTCTCGAGTTCGTCTGGTTCGAGGATGTTTGTGAGGACGCCATCTCCATCAAGCAGGACAAACCTGGTAAAGAGTCTTGGATTGTTGGAGGCGGCGCCTACCACGCTTCGGACAAAGTCGTCCAGCACAACGGCTGTGGTACAGTGAACATCATCAACTTCTATGTTAACAACTACGGGAAGCTCTACCGATCTTGCGGAAACGTAAGTAGTTTTCGAAATTGGAAAAGATTTGGCAGAACAGTGACTGACCAATCCAAAAGTGTTCCACCCAGTGCAAGCGTAATGTCTACATCGAGGGCGTCACTGCTGTCAAAGGAAACGAGTTGGCCGGTATCAACAGCAACTACGGGGATACCGCCACTCTCAAGAATGTCTGCTCGGACGCAAAGGTCAAGTGTCAGATGTACACTGGCTGTGCTGGTGGCTGTGAGCCAAAGAAGGCTGGTGTTTGCTCTGGTTAAGTCGCTCGAGAATCCAAGCTATGGCATCACTGGATAATTTCTCGGCTGTGAAAGCATAGTAGGGACGTTGAAGGAGAGGAGTGTCTGTGTCTGTGTCTGTGTCTGTGTCTCCTCCATTTGTAAATAATCCATGGCCTTTTTTGTGCATAGGTTATCGCAATTTTTATTTCGCAACGAAATATGAATTATGTTGGTCACTTGTTCTTCGATTAATATTGGTTGGAAAATAGACGCTAGTATGGCTAATCGTAGCTTCAGAGTAGATATGCGCAATTCGAAGTTATCAATACCACATTCACTGGAGATTGGGGCAGGGATGTTAGGGAGGGATGGAAAGCATGTGGTAAACAGGCAAGATAAGCATCAATTTTACTGAAAAATTCCTGTTGCTTCTTATCTCAGCGCGCTTTAGTTAGCCTCTATCCACGCTTTCGTTTTGCCAGAAGCGAGGGATGTGTCCACTTGGTAGCTTTTCGCACAGTGAGGTGTCACCGACTTCTTGAAGTACCAATCTTCACAAAAGCCAGGGAAGGCATAATACGTTATTGATACGCGTCCTGTAGAGTCCGCGAAGGAGTGTTATTGATTACCAATATTGATTATAAACATTGAAGGAATGTACAGGTTTAGAAAGAAGACAAAACACCAAGACGCTATGCAAAATAATGCCACCTAGAAGGAATGTACCTGAAGACCATCATTGCCCCCGATTCTATACTCTATCACCATATTGTTCATTTACAGCTGGCACTCGATGGTGAAAGCCGTAACATCGGTGGGAACAGCCTTTTGGACGTTGCCATCCAAGTCGACAAAAGTGTTCCAGGCGTTGAGAGCCACGCCAAACGCAGGTGCTGCCGGGTTGATGATGGCACACTGGACGTTGTTGCCACCAGCTCCTGGGCTAACGGCTTGAAGGGATGTGGCGAGGACTGGATTACCGAAGGCATTGCCGAAGAGTTGGCCGAATGTGCGTGGGCCACCGTTGACGGGAACATCGGCGTTGGCATTGCGGCCAGAGATGTCGTTTGCAAGTTGGACCTTGAAAACAAGAGGAGCAGGGGGTGCAGCTGATGGAGCGGCGAGGGCACCGGCGAAGAAGAGAGCAGCGGAAGAGAGCATCATGGTGGTCTTCATTTTGGCGGTTGAAGTAGTGTTTGATGGAAATTTAACGATAGGAGTTCTGAAGAAGGAAGATAGGAGATAGTAGAAAAGTTGTTGTTGTTTTGGAAGTTGTGTTGGAATGTGTTGTGAGATGATTTCCTCTGCAGTGTAAAAGCCCTTTCTTATACATCTCTTCAAGTCGTATAGCCTCGTCGTGGCAACTGGAAAATGTCACGATGGGTTTGCCTTAGCAGTGCCTCAACACGACATCACGAGAGCTAGAGGCAAGAAAATTGCTACTCTAGAGACTGAGCCACTCAGCTCCGCTCAAGTTTTGTCTGTTTTTGTCACCCAGTTGCTTATTTTGCCATTTTTCTCGTGAAGTCTCACTTTTGGTGGAGGCTGTAAAGCATGACGAGATGGAAGGCGTACAAAATGCGGTGGGGTAGTCCACTGCCTGAATGGTTAGTCTTACTCTGTAGCTGATGACCGCGACAGCATAGACGCTACCATATTGAGTATCGTCCCAGTCTACTACAGAAATAGCTAGTGTCTGCTTTGCTTGTTAATGCTCAGTCGCAGCCGCATTACCGTCAGCTGAATCTCAATTAGTCGATTAAGCGAGCATATATCGCTATATTTGTTCCGTGCTGATGTTCTTTGCATGGGGCGTTCGTGTTTGGCTGGAGGCCTAATAAGGGCGTTGTAAGATCCTAGCGAAAAGTGGGGGAACGACATCGAGGCTGAGTGATCAGCTGCGCTTTCTCGGTTCGATCCGATGGATTTAGTGCGAGCAAACAGCTACGTTAGTAAGCCCTCAGCCATCCGCTGTGCCACTGAATTAGTTATCACGCAAATTCTTGCTACAGTTGCTATATTAAGACATGATTCAGTTTACATTAGCAGAACGCAATTGCGCACATCACGCGCAACGTATGCCATACCTATGCTATGCTCAGCTAAAGCAGAACAGGTTTGAATAGCAGTACAAATGTCTATCATCTCAAACAGTGTTTCTGCTGATAAGCTGGAACAACTCCATTGCTGCTGGCTGACGCGGGTACGTAGTGATGTTTTGCACTGTATCATCTAGAGTTGTGCGTTCTGCCTCTTACCAGGCTTTCAAAGAAATCAATACCGATAATGTGGCTGTCGTAAAACACTCACCTGACCTTTTTTGTGGCTTATTTTCTTTATTTCTTATACTAGACTTCTGGTTCAGCTCTAAGGAGTTCAGGCATGTTCAGCCCTATGCAATCGCCAAGTCCTCAAATGAACCTAGCCAGTCTAGGTATAAGTGGCAAATCCTCTTTTCCACTAGTTAGCTAGTCCCTCTTAATAACTACCTAATGGGGTTACAAATAAGACACCCGAGTCACTGTGTGACAGTATGAGAAGATGGTTGACGTCCTTCGATCGTTGAATCTTGAAGCCACGGTCCGAATGACCCCACTGTCCCCCGCTCTCGCCGCCCAACCCTTCCCCGCTCGTCCGCATTATCCAACCCCCGAGGGGCGAACACTCTAATCCTCGAAAATTATGTCTCAAAACCAACCCATATCAAGGTAATTTTAACGTTGCGCTTGGTCACACGTGATAGATTTAGCCTGATGCCGCGCCAAGCGGCCGCGTCATAGCCATTAGAGATGGTGTACCAATTGCTTGGAGTTTCATAAAGGTCTTGGAATACCTGCACTGTCTGCCCAAGCAGAACCAACAGAAAGCAATCGCAAGAGATCATTTGTTGGTTGCTAGTGATTATCAGATGGATGGAGAAGACCATTTAGATTGAACTATCATAATGTATTCACAGCCGGAAGCCTGGGAGATTAAACTAGGCAACTTCCTTTCTTTTATATCTGCGTCATTGAGAATGGGTACGAGGCTGAAGTACGAAGACAGCAGTGTGAGACAATGGCTTTCACCCCGCACCTGATTTCTCCTACCATAGCCAATGAAACCCTTGACCGACCTGCAATAGCCCAGACAAGCAGCCGGAAAAATGGTTGAAAATAGGCAGGTTATTCGGAAAGGCAACCCCCTTCACCCGTAGGGAATCAAAAGGCTGCAAAGGATGCTTCAGAAAGCAACACAATGTTGCAATTTCACATGATATCAGCATTTCAGCACGCAACCAGAGACCCGTCAGAGCCAATGCTAGCATAGAATATCTGAAGAGGTTTTCTCATTATTTGGAAAGCCTCGTGCTATCCGCATGAGCCACTTTCACGAGTCAAGCGTTATGTAAACACGATATCGCCCAGTAATTGTGCGCGCATAGTATGAATGATTTATGACATCAAACGACTTTGAAGTGAGCTTGACTTTTTTTAAAGCAATAGTTGAAGCACCACCAAGACACCTAAAGATGTGAAGGCAAAGAATGAAGTGAATATATTTGGTAACGAATGACATACTACGACAAAACCACTGCAAGCCTTTGGCACTGCCAACGGCCCAGTTTGCACCAAACCTCGTAACACAACACTTGTATATACAATCCTAAGAGCTTGGGCACACTCATTCTGAATACTTCCCATCTCATATGTACAAGAACTTAACCATCCCCACATTCAACCTCCAGCCTCACTCTTTAGCTTCAGCAATCCCAACCTATCGTTGTTTATAACACTACCTAAGAAGGAGGTACAACAGGCATGGGCCTACGCGACGGAGACGCTACACAAACATTAGTCTGAATCTTCTCACCACACACCAGAAAAGGAAAGAGAAGACTTACGAACAGCGGATGGAGCACCCGTGGGCCTCGATGGAGCACTTCCAGTAGGTCTTGGTGGCATACCGCCAGTTGGCCTCGGGGGCATACCACCAGTTGGCCTCGGAGGCATGCTACCACTTGGTCTCGGGGGCAGGCTTCCAGTAGGCCTCGGTGGTAGGCTACCAGTAGGACGGGGTGGGAATACAGAGGGACGGCCGCCAGTAGGGCGGGGTGGAAAGCCTGAGGGACGGCCTCCAGTGGGGCGAGGTGGGAAGCCGGTTGGTAAACTGGGTGGGCCACTGGGAAGAGCGGGCATGCTGCCCGTGGGGCGGGGTGGAGTTACGACGGGCAAAGAGGCTTGACGCTCGACCATGGGGGCTGCGAGGGCGCTGAAGTGTGTTAGTTTGGAGGACGCGGGGTAGGAGAGGATGAGATGGGATATGAAGGGATATTGGCGTACCCAGCGGCCAGAAAGAGCATAGTGGTGAACTTCATAGCGATGGATGGAAGTTTTCTACGGAGTAGAGACTATACAGTGAGTTGTTCAAGAATACTCTGATGAACTTGGATCTATGGGACTGGTACAGAGCTTTTATACACCTCCCATCGCATACTTTCCTATCATTTCAAAAATCTGCGAGGGATTGCATAGCAGACCATCATTGTAATTGCTTTGATGCAGGTCCAGCTGAAAACATGATTGAATAGATGAGGGTTAATATCGATCAGACAGAGTGAAAGGCATCAACATTGATGAGCCCATCAAGTCCAGACTTTGCCAAATTGCGCCCATTACCGTAGTCTGGGACCGAGGTACTTGTAGAGAGTGGATGACGTTGCGCGGACATCTTCCAAAGAATTCTGTACTCGATCGCTCCAATCAGTGGGTAATTTGTATAACGTGGGTTTTCGAATTGAAAGCCTTGTACTACTGTTACTACTACAACCCCCAGGGACATCAATGAGCGCAGGGAGAGACAATTGGTGATACGGCAATTACATGCAAGGTTGAATGAGATATTCGACTGCTTGGCAGCTACTTCCTGGCTGAATTACGGAGTTTGGTGCAGAAACAGGAAAGCTCCTATACACGGAATATTAACATCTAGATCAACGTATGTTCAATTTAAAACCAAAGAGGAGTACCCTGAAATTATGTGACAGGGTGTTTTAGCCGCTCTTGCATCCTAAAGAGTGCTATGAGCCTTTCAACTTCGGACGGAGATTTTTTTTGCATATGGGCAGGATACAATGTGTGATTGGTTTACAAAAGACATTAAGTAACATCGCTAATATGCAAAGATAGTTTATGTGCTGTGCTGTTCACGAGATTGAGGTGATGTCAATGACCAGCCGAATCTGATGCGAGCTGCATCCTAAGGAAGACTGTTTGATCGAAGAAGTACCAGTCAGCTTTGTGAGAATTTCAGCTGAAACGAACATTTAGATACACTGAGACGAGAAAAGATGGAGAAATAGCCTGGAACCTCGACGCATGGCCAACACTACCTCATCGTTCCCGCATCATCGGGGACACGCAATCCATCCTGCCAAGGGATCGATCGGCATCCCAAGGTCCATCAAATCGAGCTTGTGTCGAGCTTAGATGGAACATATTTAAGATAATTTCAAAGCATCATGTCCCGCAGGAAAATTGTGGTAGGTTCAACTCGTGATTGGTGAGTGGATAAAAAGCCGCGAACTCTGCCGGGCCTTGCCCGCGTAAATTCTCCTGTCACAGTGTCGATCATTTTAGCGTGTCATTTCAATGCACACACAGAGTGGGTCATGGAGTGATGGAAGAACTCTGGCTCTGTCTTAGGATGCTAGTGAAATACTCTGATTTGCATGCGGCAGATTGCTTAATTGGCTGGAAAATATCAATCTTGTAAATACTTGTGTGAAAGGAAGATCGGGATTATGTGATGAGAGGGTAAGTTACTTCATACCGAACAATTGATTTGCGAGACTAAAGGGAATAGCATGTTCATGGCAACAGGTGGAAGAAAATTCGTAAACTACAACTCAGAATTCTACTGATTTGTCAATTTAGAGCTGGTTACATCTCAAACCATAGTCATGTTATCATAGTCTTCATTTTACACCCCTAACATCTTTGGCCCAAAATCTCCTAACAAGTGTTGCTTAACTACTCTGTTCTCTGATTCACAGCTGCAATCAGGATGCGTTTCCTCATGGGTTCGTGTTATGTAGAGGCCGTGTTCGTGTGATGTGGACAGTTGCCGTCTAATTACGAACAGGCGGCGGAGGTACGGTACCATCTGGGGGAGGTGGTGGTGGAGCGTCGCCTGGAGGTGGTGGTGGTGGAGCAGTGCCTGGAGGAGGTGGAGGAGGAGCAGTGCCTGGAGGAGGTGGTGGAGGAGCAGTGCCTGGAGGAGGAGGAGCGACACCACCAGGAGGAGGAGCGACATCACCAGGAGGAGGAGCCTGACGTTCAACTAAAGGTCCGGCAAGGGCACTATACATATGTTAGCTATTGAACAAAAATTGGTAATCCAGAAGGATATTCAAGCCAGAAGTGAAGAATTGGGGGCAATGTACCCAGCCGCCATGAGAATCAAGAACACGGATCTCATGTTGAATAGTGAAGAGAATCGTTTAGTGGTGTGATAGTTGAAAAAATTGTTTGCTGATGTTTATTGGAATGGATTCTTGTTCATTGATGATGGTTCTATTCCAGACGTCAAAGTCATGGCCTTTTATACTTGCGTTTCTCTAAAGTCTACGTAGTCTTCCGTCATAAATGTTCAATTTTAGATGAGTACGTGTACCTGGATATCGCCGCCCTCGTTGTGGTGCCACTACCCCGCGCATCACCTCCCGCACCTTGGGCAGTAGTGAGTAAGTACATGGTTTCTGTGACACCTTGGCAACGCCAAGAAACGGCTCATTGGTTATGCCCAGATTCCGGAAAACTCTCGTCCTGAAGCCAAGAAGTTTGGCAAAGACGTGATTGCGATGGCAAATGTAGCTAACGGCACGTAGCTTCACTCAAGTACTCCATTGGGTGGATACTCTGCGACGTGCAAGCCCTGCGGTCGAAGTCCGGGATTTGTACCAACATGCTGGGTCCGGGCTCAGTTGTACAGGATGAAACGAGCCCTATAGAGTCGTCCAATAGAAACAACTGCTGCGCGTTCTAGATTTAGCGTTCAGGCCTATTTTCGACGTCATGTCCGATAAAGGTAGTCTTTTATTGGCTCCTTAAAGGCCATAGTAGGACCGACCCTGACAGCTTGGATAGTACTTAGGTTTGCCAAGTATCCGACTAGATCCGATGTGAGTTGATCGACAATACAGCCTTGATGTTCAACAAGCAGGACCCTTACATGTCAAGATTTCTCAAGTATAATTGGTTAGGAACCGTTTCCTTAAGTGTAGGAGACCAAGGGGTATGATGTCGCGTATCGGCATAGGAAACTCAGCTGTTGTAAAACACAGAATGGCTTCAGGCTCAGACGTCCTCTTAGGCAGGAAGATCGTCATTTTCTTACCCATATAATCATAGGATCGCAATCTGCAAAGCCTATGCTTGTAGTCTTACAGTTTAGAAGACGTAAGAAGACGGGCGGGAATGTGACGTTGCACTGGTCGCATTCTTGGCATACATGCTCAAAGCATAACAGACACAGCCTTAATTCAAGCTACAAGTCAAGCTTCGTCATACAAGAAAGGATCAGCCCTGTCATCTTGTATCGAGCGGAGATCAACAAGTTCATGGTCCAAGTGTATCAATATGGATATGTGATAGCTCCAAGTCGCCGAAAACACGTACAAGGCCGAAGTTGTAGAGAATAAATGGAACTACCTTGTAGTGACGTACATATGTGAGGGGATATAAGACGCCATAAACCGTAGAAACCGGTACTGTAGTTGAGATACTTTGGGGTGGTGGCAAGATGACGCCGACTGGTAGAACGAATGCCGAAGATCGACAGGCTCACGTGTTGGTTTGATCAAATGGGGCATTGGAGGTATTATTTGGAGGCACCAGTTGGAGGTCTCCGTGACAGGAGACCTGTGATGGACAATTGCCATTGGATTGAGGAACCAGCAAGGCCACGCGTGTAGAGAAGTGTTGGCGTCGGAATACTCCTTGGCATGCATTGCTGCGCCTTGAATGCTTGTGCAGTATGCAGACAAAGTCTTCATCAGCTCTTGATGAAGCTTAGTAGAATTAAAATTAGTGTATGTGTTCTCAGCCACCGACGAGTGGTTGTGGTATGGAGTTCAGTCGTCGTCCTCAATGACCAATCCGACCTCTTCAGCATTCTTGACCTCAGCCTCATCATTGCGTGTGTCTGCGCCCTCGGCGCTATTCTTGGGAAGGTTTGCATTCGGCACAAACTTCTTCTTTGCCTGTTCGTGCACCTCGTCGGGTTTGCCGTCCTTGCCGCCGTCCTCTCCACCTTTGTTGCCCTTTTTCGCCTTTTCTTTCCTTTGTCTTGCCTTCTCTCTCTTTAGCCTATTCTTCTCTGTCTTTTCCCTGTCCTTCTTTTCCATCTCCTCTTTTCGCTTGGCAAACTCCTTCTCGTCCTCTTCCTTTTTCACCTCTTCATCCATGGCGCGCAACCTTTCATACTCGCGCCGCCGGCTCGCCTTGTAGACATGAAATTCGCCACTCCCCGCACCGGCGCTTGAGCCCTGAACGTTTGCGACGATCTCTGGAGGCAGGGAATGGGTCTTGGTAACTGCGCCGGAGCCGGGAATGTGGATTTCGCGGTCGGGCTTTGCAAAGAGAGCTTCGACCTGCGCGGCTTGCTCTGTGCGAGGAGTAAGAGCGCGCTTCTTTATAGGGCGTTTCGAGCGCGGGTCGGCGGAGGTGGGTATCGCTTCAGGGATAGGTTCAGACATTGTGATTGAATGAGAGCTGGATATCCCTCGTGCTGACGGCGTTGCGCAGAGGCTTGAGGAGCAAATTCGAAGCAGCCGGTGTGTAGAGGCTATGCGCACGTGACAGCTCGTTTCACGCGGCGGTGCGAGGGGCAGAATGGAGGGATGTAGAAAGAGAAACGTAGTGCTCGCAAAAAGATTATCAAGCAGTGAGTGATGTGAGGGCGGATGACGCGCTAGGTGCCTGACTACGGCGCGCTAGATACGCCACTTGTACCTGCACAGTCGACGCCGCCGTCGGGCTTGCAGCATTACATGAAACACCCACTATCGCCCTTTGCCTGTGCCTCTAGATATTTTCCTCTTGCCTTGAATCCACCTACACTCCCTCTTCTCAGCGTATGCCCAACGCTTCCCCAACACCCCATAGCGCTGATATCTAGATATCCCACACCAACATGGGGAAACCCCGCGTAGGTCCACTTTATTCCTATCCTCGCCCTCAAGATCTAACCCCTCGATAGATGATTATCCTGATTCGCCATGCGCAATCCGAGGGAAACAAGAATCGAGACATCCACCAATTTATTCCTGACCACAGGGTAAAACTGACCCCGCATGGGTGGACTCAGGTACGCATTACTCGTCCCCTAGCATGGCTTAAGCCAGTTCACGGCTAACTGCAGGCGGCCACAGGCAGAAGAAGCTGGGCGCCAGCTCCGCTCGATGCTCAAGCCAGACGACACACTCCAGTTTTACACCTCCCCCTACCGTCGAACCCGTGAAACCACAGAAGGCATCCTCCGCACCCTGACCTCCGACGACCCTACTCCATCGCCCTTTCCCCGCAACAAGATCACCGTCTTTGAAGAACCAAGAATACGAGAGCAAGACTTTGGAAACTTCCAGCCATGCTCGGCGGAAATGGAGCGCATGTGGCAGGAAAGAGCCGACTATGGCCACTTCTTTTATCGCATACCTGACGGCGAGAGTGCGGCTGATGCTTATGATCGTGTGAGTGGCTTCAACGAAAGTCTGTGGAGATCCTTTGGAGACGACAACTTCCCCAGTGTCTGTGTGTTGGTCACGCATGGCCTCATGTCTCGAGTATTTCTCATGAAATGGTGTGTAATTCTTCTTGCGAACAGAGAGAGGAACATATGTTGACGTGTTCAAGGTACCATTGGTCTGTCGAGTACTTTGAGGACCTTCGGAACGTTAACCACTGCGAGTTCATAATAATGAAGCGAAGCGAGAATAACGGCCGATATATCCTCCAGAACGAGCTGCGAACTTGGTCCGAACTCAAGCGCCGGGCTGCCAAAGAGAAGGAAGAACAACAACCAAAGAGTGCTACAACTACTACACCAAGCAGAAACACATCGTTGAGTAATCTCAACCAGATTGGGTCAAACTCGTCTCCCACTGTGCCCATCCGTCGTTGGGGAGGTTGTGTAAATGGATGCAATCACGACAAGATAAATTACCCTCGTCGTCCAATGCGAAAGAACACCATGGAGTATCTCGGACAAAGCTCCCAGCAGACGTCTTCTCCTGCCGCCCAACATATGGAGCCATTGACGAGTGAGCAAGAGGATCACCCGGTTGCGGCGCAAGAGGCCGATCACGCCCCCATCATAAATGAACCATCCCCGGCAAAGCTGTCGCGAAAGCAAAACAACAAAGGTGCATCCATTCCCGCAATGCCCCCAACACCAGCATCACCAAATGACGCTTCGAACGATGCCTCGAGCAGTGAGGCCGAGGAGACGGCGCCACGATCGAGCAACCATGCACAACCGCGTACTGCCGCTCTTCTGCGCCACCTACAGCCTGCCCAGGCCGGTGAGGGTTTCTCGGATGACTCCGATTACTTCCCTGGTATGCAACATCTCCACCACAGTACCGGACACCGCAAATTTCTACGAGCTAGCTCCACCCAGCGGAAGCAATCCAAAGACCGTAAGATACAGCGCAAACAAACAGAGCAAGGCTGGTTGGAAGAGTCAGGCTTGGGAAAAGACGTCAAGACCGACAGGTTGGGCGATGGTGATGCGACGAGCGACGACGCTGCATTCAGCAAGCATAAAGAGGGAGAGCCCATTCTGAGAGAAGCGCTGAAAGGCAACATGATTGTTGAAAATAGCGAAGAGGAGAGAGCAGCAACCGATGCACAGACTGATTCTGATAAGAAGATTGGCGAGATGGAAATCGACAAAATGCAGGAGGCGGAGAGGAAAGGGCTAGACGAAGTGTACTGATGCCGGCGGACTCCTCGTAGCTGTTTCTCTCAGTTTTGTACCATTCCTGGTCGAGTATGACATGTAGTGAGATGATGGCCAAATACGTACTGTATAGAATACCATCAATCTTGAAAGGAGTTCTGTTGCCACCTTTCTCCGTGAGGGATGTTTTACTTGTGAGAGTCTTCAAGATGCACATTCGCTCTTTCTTGCTTTCCCGCTGACCTGACCCACCCTCCATGAGGAAATGGGCAACTGCACACATGACCTTCGCTTATTCTTGAATCCTTCGTCTTCAGCTCTTCTTCTCCATTCTCCTTTCCTTCATATTTCGTATCCAGTCGTTTGGCTCCAATTCCTCGACTTCATACCTTCATCTTCGTCACTTGGCCCTCGTCGTCTCCTCTTCGCTACCTGTTCCTCTTTGTAATCGACCGTCCATGTATGTTCTTCAAAGGTGTTCATTTACCCTCATACTTGACATTCAAAATTTCCTTAGTATGAGTTCAGCTATCGTTGTGCCTTCTGAGGCAGTACCCAGGATCTGACCCAGAGTCGAGAAACGGTTTCAGGCAGATGAAAGATTCATATTCATCCGCCGCATAAGAATCTCCAGGCCGCGTGGGCCATATATAATGCTGTCTTTATCCATCTCGGCCCACAATTCTTCAAGGAAGAATTTAGTGACTACTGTTCGCGGCTGGTTCTCGGGCGCAACCTGCATTTGTGTCAACATCATACTGCGGTGTTTTGGTTGACGGCAGACCTGAAGGGAGAAAAAATTTTGTTAGCCACCCAAAATTCTTAGACTGACTTTCGGTCAACTTACTGAGCCTGCAATGCGCGCGGACCAGGTCATTGTAGTATGAATGCGGGATTGGGGAGATAGGTTGACCGCCAAGTCGTACACTTTGTCGAGAATGCCATCTATCATTTCCATTAGGGAGAGGGAAGGCCGATCCATGCCGTTGAACATGGTGTGAAGGTAAACCAGAAGGACTTGTTGATGAATTTCGCCAGCGACCCGCTCCACAGCGTCCTCCGTACTCGATGGTGAGGGAATGTGCTTCCAAGCTTTGATTCTCCTTTCGAAATATTGTTTGTCTTCAGCTTTTCTAACTGGATCTTGCTCGTGCATGTGGTGGCGCGCTGACTCAGTAATAGGTATGATGAGACCCATCATCTCATGGATTGACCCCATTAGTATACCGTGCATTTCTGTTCCGCGATTCAGAGACAAGAGCGATTCTGGCGATAAGAAATCGTCATACGGAAACATTCGGCTGACAGGGAAATCATCAGTGAGAGTAAGGTTTGCACTGATGGCTAGGAAAGCATAGACTTCGGTGAGCAAATTCAATAAGGGTCCATGTGCCTGGCCATTTTGGCGGGCTCTGATCTCCAATAAGACCGTCCGGCTAGCACGAAGATGATGGAATATGTTTCCGTTACTCTCCCTGCTTATATTCTGCAAGTCGGCGACCCGAGTGTTAGCGTAAGGTATCCCTTCCAAAAAGCGCAGCTAGAAACAAAACAGAACAAAGTAAAGTAGGACCCACTTCGACCCAACAAAGAGCCAACATCACTGTTAGAAGGCTGATAAGATCCTGAGTACTAGACTCTTTCCAGCCGAGGAGCCAGTGTTTGACGCTGCGCAGTGTTACCGCGTAGTATGAGCGTGCATCGTGCTCAAATCGTTTATCCTTGTAAGCGGTTATATGAATTCCACTCATTGCCAACAGGCTGGTGACAACGCGGCTATCATTGTACGCTACAGGCAAAAGGTAGCTCACGAATGGACTCAGAGGTAAGATACGTCCCGTTATTTCCGTAGCCGTTACCCTCACATAATGGTCAAAAATCCGCTTCTCGCTCTCTTTCCGCAAACCAGGGATGCTGCTCGAAAAGACCGGATGGAAACCAACTGTGCTAGGAAGGGGAAGCAAATGCCGCATTTGTTTTTTGTTGGCTGTGACGAATTGCTGTACTGCAGTGCCACCATCAATGTTGCCGCTGCCACCGCCAACGCCGGTTCCACCATTGACGCTGCCTTCCCGCGGAGTCGATCTCACAGGAAGATGATGCGGGGCTTTTTTGCCCTGCACGTTTTCTGGAGTTTTTACAGATCTGGTATGCTGAGTGGCTGGTGACGGCCAAGTGCAGATTAGCTGGTTGCGCCTGCATCCAATACACGTTGGATGCTCTTCATCACATTTCTTCCGGCGAGCTCGGCATGTGAGACAGCCTGTCTTGGACTTGAGGCGTTGGGAGCCATGGGTGGGGAGTGACATGATTTGACGAGATGACGAACAGTAGCGTCAGGCTATGCGTCTGAGTAAGGTCCCCAGGCAATATGGGCGGAGCGGTAACAAAGCTCGCAGGACAAAGCAACGCCCATCCCCTGAAAGGCGGGCGTCGTCGTAGATGTGGACACGTGACTCTTATCGGGGAGCGCGCTTATCTTAGCGTGCAACTTGCGCAAAACAAGTTAGCGTACTCCCCAGAGCGTCAGCCCTGCATATATTATCATGTAACCAGGCTGTTCATTTGAAGCATGTGGCACAACCAGACCACTCGAAGGATTGTAATCCTGCCCAGTCCGAAAGAGTACCATGATCTACCAACAGAGAACACATGGCCTCGAGGGAGAATTTCAGTTCAACAGCAACACTATTGGGACGTTGAGCTTCCGGATGTGCACCTACTTGTTACTCACAACACAAGTACCACCATGACCCGAAACTGTGCAAACGTAAAAAGCATAGCCTCCAAGCCCATACAATCCAGACGCATACGACGAATGAAGTCCAGCCCTCGTCGCATGTTCTCACCCAAAGGGGAGTACAAAAAAAAACAAAAAAGAACTTGTTGTGACCTAACCAGGGGTCGCTATTTCAACGTTAGTAGTCTGATTCGAAGCGAGTCAAGCTATTCAGACTTGAACTTACAACCTGGAATCTCTTGATATCAGAACTGAATCGTAGTCAAGCGCCTTGCCATTGGGCCATTAGGCCTTGGATCCTGATGGATGATGGGCTCAAAAATTGATTTGGTTTCATTCTCCAGCTTCGCGATTGGAACCAGGAGAGCGTTTACCAGAGCAAGATATGGCCAAGGGGAGAGTTTCAACTTTGTGGGATGGATGTGTATAGCGTGAAAGAGTTTTGCGCGTGGAGTGGGGATGTTCGGAGTGGCTCGGCGACCTGAACAAAACAGCGCGATGTCAGATGGTTGTCTACTAAATTAACAGACGCCGTTCAATTCGTATATGTGTGAGGAACGGAGGAAGTATGTCATTAAATTGCTCATAACCTATTGTAGTAATCTGCCTGAAGCAAACTACTTACGAAACACCTAAGCCCGCGCAGCAGGCTGCTGGAGGGTGCTTCCTCCATCGGGATACAGGACCTGTTCATTATAGAAAACACCGCCTGGTCCTGCAAGCATGAGTACAGTCGCAGCCATGTCAGTGTCTGCACCAGGACGACCAGCAGGATTTGACATGCTCGACTCAATGCGGCTCTTGTTGTCTTCATCTGAAGACCCAGTGGTCATCTGGTGTGAGTTGTTAGTTCAAGTGTTGAACATAGGAAGGGATGACAAGAAGGGCGCTCGAAATGTGATATCTGTCCTTACCTCGCTCGGGAAAACACCAGGTGCGATAGTGTTAACCCGCACCTTTGTGCCCATAAAAGTTGTCGCGAGCATACGACCCAGGTGTGTAGCAGCAGCCTTGCTAGAAGCATAGGCGAACTGGCCATTCGAACTCCCTTCACAAAGCATTGTCAACTAACTTCATCCAACATAGCCTCTCTCAAAAGACTTACCTTTCATATAGCCTGAGATACTGCTAACGTTGATGACTTGTGAACTGTATCCAGGAGTAACATTGCCACCCTTGGCAAGCAGGGGAAGGAAAGTCATGCTCATCCAGTAGATGCTACCAACATTCGTTTTCATGGTGTCAGCCCATTGCTCGGGCTGCGACTTGAGAAAATGGTCAGAGATGGCTTGCGGGTCTTCCATGTTTGGCTGTCCGTTTGAAGAGAATTTTGTGTTGTCATCGCGTGCGATACCAGCGTTATTGACGAGAAGTTGGATTCCCTTTGGCTCCTTCTGGCACAGTTCGTCATAGAGACGCTTCACATCGTCCTTCTCACTACCATAGGGTCAGCTCTCATCGATTGCTTTGTTGGAAAACATGGAATTTTTACCTGACATCGGCCTGGATAGGGATGATCTGGCCTGGACCGGTGTTGTAGATCTCGTTCGTCTTGTTCAGCACCTCATCTCGCCTTGATGTAATGTACACCTTTGCACCGTTGGCGACCAGCGCCTGAGTAATCATGAGACCAATTCCAGTTCCACCTCCAGTAACGAGGGCAGTGACGTGTGAAACATCGAAGAGTTTGGAGCCCTTGAGGTCCTCGTTGCTAGCCTTTCCCATGTTTCTGATGATTTGGTACGAAGTCTTTGGAATGAGTTGCTTTGTTCGTGATAACGGCGAGATTGATTTGGCAGCTGTTGGGAAATTTCGTGAAAAGAGTCGAAGCATCTTGAGATAGGGTATGGATTGTCCGTGGCTTTATTTGATTTAAGGTGGATGGAAGATGTCACAGTTCGCACGTCAACATGATGACGTTGAGAAGACGCATGGCCCACTGCATTAGGCGCTTGTAGAACGGTAGAACGGCAGGAGTGTATACTATGAGCTCATTCAATTGTTTAAATTCTGCTCCAGTTTTATCATACACAAAGGGTAAACTGAAATCACCTATTGCCGCTGACAACTGGATAAACATATGATTTCGAGAATGCGTGAGCGCGGCCTGTAGCTAAATCTGGGGTAGGCCACATCTCAGCATCGGAATATATGGCATTGCTGTAAATAGAATATGTCACCTGTCAATTTGATAAAAAACACTCCAGTTGTTCTGCTACACTATGGTACTACATGAATGTTTGAGGCACGATGTTGGTGGTGAGAATAAGGTGATGACGTCATGCGTCTTCCCAGTGAAGTCCGAAATATATCCGGTCTGCCATCCTACTTCCCCGCAAAAATCAGACTACAAGCACGCTAAATCTTACAAACAATCGTCTTTTCTTTTGTGCAGTAGAAATACATTACCAAAAACCCTACAGTATCACGCAATTAAGGTTTTAGTCAGCCTTGGCAAGCTGATTGGACCATGAGTATTACTAACTCCAACCTCGGAGATAGGCTATGGCATCATCGCCACAGTGCTGCCGAATGAGGGGAAGCATCGGCATGTTTTGTAGTTTGGCATTTCTAACCATATTGGCCTATATAACAGCATTGGAGACTATTGTTGACCAAATCGCAAATCCAAAGCACTCATCCTCTCAACTGACCCACCACTTAATTCGCTAGCTAATTCCAGAGGCCTATATCGTTTATTTGTTTACCCTGTTGAAACCGAGAACACACGTACCTCATAGTAATACCAGTACAAAATGACAACCGCCGCCTCGCTACCAACGCCAGCACACCAACTGTCCAACCCTACGCCCACTCTAAACGACACTACCTCGCATGACGTAAACTTCCAGGGTCTACCGATCCCACGAGGTCCTGTGAAAGCACAGCTCTCCTTCTACAAAGCACCTGAAGACGGTTCACCACCACACAACTACGTCGAGCCTCTCCCAGGCGTCCCGCAGCGGAACTGGGGAGACAACTGGGCCGAAGTCACATTAGAAGACCTGCGGGGAAAGGAACACAACTTCACTCTTGATAACAACGCCTTCGACACATTCCAGAACGTAAAGAGCAGTCTGGACAGAAATGGTTTTGAAGATGATGAAGCGATAAAACATGTGTACTATCCTGAGGTAGAGGATTTATTGTTGAAGAACGTTCAAGGCGCACAGCGCGTACTCATCTTCGACCATACCATCCGACGACCCACTGGCAATCGCAATCCGGTACAACGGGTTCACATCGACCAAACGCCTTTCTCTGCCGCCGAACGCGTTAAGCTTCATCTACCAGATGAAGCCGAGCAGTTGTTACAAGGGCGCTACCGCATCATCAACGTGTGGCGTCCGCTGAATGGACCTGTAATGAGCACTCCGCTCGCAGTCGCTGACAGCCAGACCGTAAGAGATGGCGATTTGATACCGATTGAGCACCGGTATCCAAATCGCAATGGACAAACAGCCGCTGTTGCTTACAACCCAGACCAGAAATGGTACTACTGGTCCGGCATGACAAACGAGGATAGATTGTTGCTCAAGTGCTTTGACAGCGACGAGACTGTTGGCCAGTGGGGCCGTGTGCCTCACACTGCTTTTGTGGACCCTAGGACACCCGAGGGTGCGGTGGGTAGGGAGAGCATCGAGATTAGGGCGTTGGTGTTCGGTTGAGGCTCCGTCTGGTTCTGCAAGTTCCATGCCATGTTATGCTGTACGGGTGAAGAGTTTTCTGTCTCCATCTCTTCTCAATGATGTTTTAGCCTTAGCATTTTGCAATTGAGTCGTCATTCATCGCATATGTCGTTTTGATTGCCATTCTACGAGCTGATATTGCGATTCTTTATACAATAAAAAAAAGTATTACATTACGTTCCACACAGTAACCTAGGATAAGCGAATAACATGTAACTAGCTGTTTCTCTTACTATAAACCAAAGAAAAAACATGCAGCACCCGAATGACATGAAAAGAGTACCCTCCAATCTTAAAAAGTTCAAGCTCAAAACTACAAATAAGATACCAGTGCTAACAGTCTCTCTAATCACACGTGCAATATTAAACTCAAAGGTCACCAGACCACTCGCAAGCAACAAAAAAGAGGAAACCAAAAACTCTCTTCATCTATTTTTTTATTATAGAATTCGTCGACTACATAAACACAATCATTACACGTGGGGGGTATCTGCATACTACAAAGCTATGGAGAAACGCACCAAGCGAGAAAAACCAAAATGAATAATACCTCCCAAAGTCTTGCGCTCAACAGCGTAAAAAGTCTCCGCAAAAAAGAAAACATCCTCGTTATTAAGCGACGTGTTAAAATTGACATGTACAGGCTTCTATCAGTATAGATCCCTGTTGTTGGGATCAGGCTTTGGTGGTGGTGCGGCTGCAGGCTCTGCGGGGGCCTCGCTCACGTTGACAGAGGGGATCTGAGGCGGAGCCGTAGGCAGGGGGCCTTGTGGTGGCGGGCTAGGAGGGGCAGATACGGGGCTAGGGTATGTTGTGCCATCCTGTGGGGGGTGTACGGGCTGCGGTGCTTGTGGCATAGCCACCATGTTGCCCGTCTGTTGTAGAGGAGGAGGAGGGTAACCCATCACCGAAACAGGGGAGTGAGAGACCATGCTCCCGTCCTTGGAGATGTTGCCGCCTTGCTGGGGAGGTGGATACATGTAGCCTTGGGGTGGGATGAAGGCACCGTTTGGTCCTTGAACCCAACCGGGAGGTGGAGGACCGTAGTAGTAGACTTGGCCAGGGGCAGCGGGACCTGGAACGCCAGGTGCTTGAGCCATAGCTGGGTGGAGCGGTTGGCCTGGAGGAACGATACCCACAGTGGTCTTGCAATACTGTCCCAGCAGCTCCTCTGGATACTTGTGTCGGAAGCCCCACTTCCACCAGGCCTTGAACGCAGCTCCACTGCCCATATTCTTCCACTTTTCAGCCAGCAGCTTCTGATCCTCGGCACTACGACCATCTTGCATGCGCGTAAAGCAGAGTACCCAGAGCGAGATAAAGACCCAAGATATGGTGCCAAATCGCATGGCGCTCTTGCCCATCATGAGGCGGCGGAACCAGAACCAAGACTCAATGAAGCCGAGGAGGAAGAGAGCTGGGATGACACTGGCAATGATGATGATAATGGTGAGATAGGGCGTTCCGCAGAAATAGGAGTAGCAGTAGTCGTCGTCATCATAACTGGAACCACCGCCTGAGCTGGAGCCGGTTGAGCGAGATATAGGAGGTGTGCTGCACGAGGCAATGTAGTATTCGTAGTAGTAGTCCGTAGTGGAATGGAACGGTGCAGCACCAGCACTCAGGTACCATGTCTCATACTGGTAAACAGTGGAGCGGTAGTTTTCACTTGTCGTGCCTGTCTCGATTGATGACGGTGTTATTTGCGGAGTGACTTGGGACGGGATATAGACAGAGGCAGTAGTTGTCACAGTGACTATAACCCAGTTAGCTCACGATGTTCACTCCCAAGAAAAAGAAGTAGTTTGATACATACATGGTGTAGGACACGAAGCAGGTGCAGTCATGGTGACTGGCATGCTGAACACCTTGCTGGTAGTCGTTGTTGTTGTTGTCGCAGTCGCAGAATAGTCGTATGTGCTTTCAGAAACCAAATCGGACTCGGCCACAACACCAGTAGTGTAGTAGGCTTCCACGAATACGACATCGCTGTAGAAAGAATAGTCATAGCTAGTAGTGATGAGGTAAGGAGAAGCAGTAGGGGTAACGCTGTCCTTGATAGTGCGGGTTCTCGTATAGGTGTCAGTCACGACATCGTTATCAGCGTATGTGAATGCGGTTTCAGTGGCTTGTTCTGCGTAGCGAGCGGTAACAGTCCAGAAGGCTGAATAGGAACGAGTGGTGGTAGCGGTGGTTGTGTCGAAGTCGTCATCAGTCAAAGACTGTGCGTTCGCAACCGCGGCGCTGACAATGGCCATAAAGGCATACTGAATAGCCTTCATGGCGCGTGATTTCAGGGTATAAACGAGAGAAAGTCGCGAAACGCGGGTATTAGATATTAGAGAGTACTGCCAGGTTGTTCATCAGACAGTAGGGCGACGACCTCATTTTAAGCAGAACGAAAGACGGCACCAGTCGACATGGCAGGTTCACCGGTCGAGCAAAGGGTTCAGTCACATCTCGTTTCCCCTAAGCGATCGTAGCAGCCTTACGCTTTGTGCGGGTCCGCCTCTTTTCACCCAATCACGACGCGATCGCAAAGGCATCTGGCAAATCCTGCGGGAGGTCTAGATGGTTAGCGGAATTGCCCTGTCCTAACTTTAGGTCCTTGCACATCTTCTTTGCCTAGTGGCATGCAGGGGTAGGCGGGAGGCCTCAGAAGGATAAAATGCTTGCACTGCCCGTATGTTTATTGAAAATGATGGCCTCAAAGATGACTGAATGCTTTGGTCCTATCGGGCAGTCCACGATGTACTGCACGAATACGATGATATTCTTGGCAATGACGTGGTGAGGTTGACGGTAGCTCTACAACGTTGCGGCAGGACGAGCGAGGATGGACCGCGGTTTTGGTGGCGTTTTTGTGAAGAACACGCGACATTGCGACGTCTTGGCAACCAACACGTTGAAAATTCACCCGGCACTTGTGCCCCCCGTTGCCCTCTTCGTAGTACTTTGACTCCCCAAATGGCGCGCTAGGCCGACAATCGTGAAGCTTCGCCCTTTTTAAGCCCCGAGGTCCCTGGACTACTGGGTAGCCTCGGTGATGGTGGCACGGCCGCCCAAGAGCATTTCTGCCCTGCTTCCAGCTCTTCTGCATGTGCTTCGCCATGAGAGAATACACTGGCTCGACATGACTCCAGACTTCTCTGGCCGTCTGTGTCAGCGCTGACTAGGAAGAGTCACCATACACCCGCCGAGATAACGTCCGTACCAGCAGAGTTACATCATCCACCAGTGCATGTGGCAACCAAATACTGAAAACTGCACTATGTTGCATTGCAGGTATTCAGCCTCCGCAAGTGAACATACCAAAATAGAGTCGATGTTGTCAAATCGTCGATCTCAGACTCAGTGGGAGTTTTGCAGACTATACAATCCAACGCTTCGTGGTGGTCATACTTGCATACGAGTACATACTAAATGAGGCTGTATATGCATCATACCACGGCGGCAAGTCCGCGACTTGACCAGTGTTTTATGCATTGGCCAAGTTATTGCACGGCCGCACCGAGTCGCGTTTCGCCACCTTCCAATCTTGGGAGGGAACGGTTATGTTATGTATTGAGAGCAAGCAAGCGGGTTCAGGTTTAAGATTCAAAGACCGAGACACAAAATCGAAGATATGCTGATTGCCATGTGTGCAAACTCATTTGATGGGGCGGTGCGCACACAAGGCGCCTAATACTCGTAATACGCCTATGTCTTTATTAGCCAACCACAAGGCTGCTTGGCTGCAGTGCAAGAGTCATGAGTAGCATCATTCTAGACGTAAAATATTGTCCTGGGAATGCAGAGTATATCTTCGTCAACGACTTACGGTTATCAAAGTGTTGTGGCTACACCGAAATTGCGCGGACAGTATAATAGAGAGCTTACCAAAACCTCAGATCCAACCATCATGGATCATCAAATTCCCGATTATCCTAGAGGTAGATTGCTCTACCCTGACCCATAATTAGTAGGAAATGGTGTTCGTAAACTCAAGGTGTATTCTACACTTGAGCTGCAATAGGTTAAGCGCTTCTCTGACCCCGCCCGCTATTATTTTCAAAGTGTCGGGCCTAATTACTCCCTATCCCTTACCATCTACATCAGCAACAACTTGGGAGACTTCATGATCGGTCTTCACACCCAATCATGGGCTCCAAAACTCCAGAAGAATACCGTCAAGGCCATAATGGTGTGTGCGAAACAAAGTTGATTGTGCTCGTACGATAACCTAACGACTTATGTAGGGCCATCAGCAGCAGCCTCGATTGCTGTGGTTAACCCACCAAAATCTGCTGCTGCGAGTGGCCTCCTTCAAGGCATGCTCGAAGGGCAGGGAGAAGACGGAGACGACGACGATGATGATGATGGTGATGAGAAGAGTGGAACTGACGTGAAACCTGTGGATGGTTAGTTTATACACTTCGTATATTTTGCAGCTACTGACTTGGACAGGCGCTAAGAAGAAAAGGAAGCGCAACAAGAAAAAGAACAAGAAAGGGCCGGCTACAAAACAGTCGTTCCCTCCCAGAGTCCCGTTGACGAATTTGTTTAACGGGCGCCCTTACCCGGACGGTCAGCTAGTCGACTATGTTGCAAAAGATGACAATCTTCAACGTACCACGGCTGAAGAGCTTCGACATGAAGCTGCCATACGTGACATGGATGATGAATTCCTCCAGGACTATCGTAAAGCCGCTGAGATCCATCGTCAGGTCCGGCAATATGCGCAAAAGCTTGCCAAACCTGGCGTCTCCTTGACTCACCTTGCTGAAGAGATTGATGAGAGTGTTCGTGCACTCACTGGGCACCATGGCCTTGAGCCGGGTGACAGTCTCAAAGCTGGCCTTGCCTTTCCAACAGGACTTTGCCTCAATCATATCGGCGCGCACTGGACGCCAAATGCGGGAGCAAAAGAAATCTTTCTTCAGCATGATGACGTCCTCAAAATTGACTTTGGGGTTCACGTCAACGGCCGAATAGTTGATAGTGCATTTACTGTTGCTGCTAATCCAGTTTATGACAATTTGCTTACGGCAGTGAAGGCAGCTACCGATACTGGACTCAAGGTAAGCATAACCAACCTTACACACCTCGAATATTTGTCTCACACCAGTCTTTAGGAAGCGGGAATCGACGCAAGGATCGACCACATCAGTGAGTGTATCCAGGAAGTAATGGAGAGTTACGAAGTAGAACTCAAGGGAAAGACGATTCCTGTGAAAGCCGTCCGTAACATAACCGGGCACAACATCCTGCGCTACCGCATCCACGGCGACAAACAAGTCCCGTTCATCAAAACAAAGACCAGCCAGCGCATGGAAGAAGGCGATATCTTCGCAATCGAAACTTTCGGTAGTACGGGGAAAGCCTACCTCCGAGACGATGTTGGTGTGTACGGCTACGGTCGCAGCGAGCATGTCAGCGCTGCTGGACTGCATCATGCATCCGCCAAATCCCTTCTCAAGACTATTGACGAAAACTTTGGCACGTTGGTCTTTGCCCGGCGCCAACTAGAGCGCATCCCAGGCGTCAAGAGCTACCATCTTGGTATGAGAACACTTGTCAACAGTGGCATCGTTGAGTCGTATGCCCCTCTCGTTGACATACCTGGCTCGTACATTGCGCAGTTTGAGCATGTAAGTGGAGCTTTATATTTCAAAATTTGCACGACTTTGCTGACTTGGCGATACAGACAGTTCTACTGCGCCCCACATGCAAGGAGGTTGTTTCTCGTGGAGACGATTACTAGATAATTCGTCGACTACTGCCCTTAGTTTTCGTCGCAAGACTTCACAACTAAACAGTAGATCTAATAAAGTGTCATCCCTCCATGCTGACAAAGGGCAAATCTAGTATCGTTAGCTTTTGATTTGAAGTTCAGTGCCACCTTGGTTTCAACACAGTCGTGTCACAAACGTAGAGAGATAAGAAAGGTTCGTTTTCAACAAACGATCTTTTAGATAGTGAATACAGTCTTTTGAGAAAATACACACAAAGAATTGAATCTCTTGTCGTGACATATGTACAAAGACCAAGCAAAAGGTTCACAGTTGCAAGCATGTCAAACTTGCATAGCATCATCTTCTTTCACCAAACACTCAAGGCTAAACACACGACACTCTTCACGCACATGAACAGCCGAGCACAAACATCAAAAGTAGCGTATAGATTACGAATCTACAATCAATCAAAAAAGAAAAAAGAAAAAAGAAAACTGTGTAGCAGCCGAAAAGGAAAGGGAGAGAGTAGACACACAAGTCCTCTCGGCGCCGGATATCTGTCTAATTTTGCGAGCTGAGCAGCCAACTGACTCACAAGCGGAAGAAGAAGAGGAAGAAGAAAAAACGAACAAGAGAGAAGCCATGTAGAGTGGGCAGGAAAGAAAGGAGATAGAAGAAAAGGATGACTCCCTCCCACATGTCTAGCTCCTCCAAGCCAGATATCGAGCGATCACCCCCGGTCCGACCAAAAAAATGGGGGTTTAACGCCATTTACTCACCCATCCATTGATCCTTTCACACCCAATCCTTCGATTCGCATATACGCTCCCTCTCCTTCCGTAAGAAATATATTGTTCATATCGTACAACGCTTCCAAAGCGTAAAAAGCAGAAGAGAGAAAAAAAAAAGCGCAGAACATAAAACACTAAACATAAAATAAATCTCGAATCACTTGGTCTCGTGTGTACCGTTAAAAGCCATACTGTCGTCTAACCGTACCCCGTGGCCTGCGCCCAGAGCCAGGTCCAATGTCGATGCTCTGAAGTTCAAGGCTGAGCGCCATGTCTTCATTCTGCGAGCCGTAGCTGCCTCCGCCCATGTCAATAGGGACTTTGGCGGGAATCGGTGGTGCAGCGATGCTGTGTCGCTGTGTCCCATTACGATCATAGCCGATGCTGCCGCCGTAGCTGTTGGGGTTCTCGCGCTCACGGAGAACTTGCCTATCTGGCAAATTGAACTGGAGAGACGAGTCATACGAGGAAACAGGGCGTTGTTGCGGGTCACGCTTCTGCAGCCTGTTACGTCCAGTCGACATGGGTTGTGGGGCGTGTTGGCTGGCAAGGACAAGTGCGCCAGCATTCACAGGCGAATTGTAGTCGTTAAAATCGTGTCGCGTAGTAACAAGTGCGGTGCTATTGTCAAAGTTCATGCTTGCTGCATTGCGGAGACGTTCCCTTTCAGCGCGATCCCGTTGGTATCTCTCTTCACGCTGCATCGCAGCCTCAAGGTCACGACTTCCATTCAGTTGCGCTCGCGTACGAGGTGTCTTCTCCTTCACCGTGCCCTTGGGTACAGGCTCGGGTGCCCAGTTGTCTACTGGCAAGTGGTCTGAAGCATCAACAACCCGGCCGTTGAATGTCACAATCTGGCCCTTATCATTGTACTCCATGCGACTACCTGGACGCTCTTGCTCATCATCTGAAGGGATTGGTGACTTGGATACCCGAGGGTGTAGACGTCGAAACTGTCTGGATTGAACGCTATGCCAGACAATCGACGTTCACCAAAGTCTTCTCCTGGTGGTGGCGGACGAGGCGATACTGACTTGCGAGTCGGCATACTACGTGCCGGCATTCTAGAGGAGCGCTCGGTGACCGGATTTGGAGAATGACGGTCCATCTCCGGGTGGGGAGAGTAGCGATCCATATCAGGATGCGGGGAGTAGCGATCCGGGGCTGGGTTTGGCGAGTAACGATCGGGAGCTGGATTTGGAGAGTATCGAGGGTTCACACCAGGACTTGTAGCACGGGGTTTAATAAGTGGCGTAGGATCATATACTGGGGGAGACCTCTGTCGAGGCTGTTCTGGGGGATCATGAGGATAATAGTCATTCATCTGGTATGCTGAATGATGGACCAGTTCCTGTGACTGCACAGGCGTTTCGAACTGAGTGATGGCTCGATACTCGGCGGGCTCAGAGTAGTGACGAAGTCTTGGCGCAGGATCATAAGATGGAGGTGCCTCGTATTGTGGAGCTTCAATCTCTTGTCTTGCGGGATTGAGTCCCGCAATGAGACTGGATGGCAAGGCTGGCATTTCTTGTCTCACAGGCTCTTGACGAGGAGGCTCCTGGTGAAGAGGCTCCTGTCGCAGGGGAGAGGGTACCATGGCATCACGGGATACTGGACGGCTTGGTGACTGTGTTGGCATACGAGGATTCGTGTACCGTCGCTCAGAAGGCTGTCTAGGCGCAAAGTCAGTAGGCTCGTACTCTTGGGGCATTGCGCCAAAGCTCCTGCGATGTGATTCCTCTTGGGATCGCGGTGCAAAATTGAGTGGCGCCGGAGTGTCATCCTGATACATTTCGGGGCTGTCTTGATTGGGATGCGGGAGTGTACTCGCGTTGCGTTTGTGCATAGGCGGCGGTGGTGGCATGTCGTCCTCATCCTCAACCATGGGTTGCATTGCACTACGCCTTCGGTGAGTAGGACTCTCCTCTTGGGGTGGAGGAGCCTCGATGAATCTCTGGCCATAGTACGGGTTTTGTGGAGATGCTTGTTCCTGGCTGTACCCGCGGCTGCGGCTGCTCCGTAAAGGCGCAACTTGGTAGGCCGGATCTTGGTACTGCTCGTGGGCATGAGAGGGGGAAGGCTGCTGTGGTTGCTCAATCCTCGTAGGCTGTGACTGTGGCGGCTGCTGTGGCTGCTGCTGATGCTGCAACAACTGTTGTTGCAGGTACTCAATTTGCTTTTGTTGGTTCTGAATTTGCTGCTCATGCGCTGAGGGTTCGTAGCTACTCTGAGTTGGGACGGCTGGAGCCGAGTGCGAGTGGACGGGCTCAGCAGGATGTTGTTGGGGTGGCTGCTGGTAACTGCGGGGAGAACGACCGTCTTCTTGTGACATTCTCCTTGGCTCTGCGTGGCGTACATGCTGTGGGAGAGGATCAATCGGCTTCACTTCATACGGTTTGGGCGCCGCATACGACATGTCGAAGTTTTCGTCTCTTGGTGCAGGAATCCTCTGATTAGACAATCGCGGGTTGGGTGGTGTACTGTAAGCAGACTGGGGCGGAGGGCGCTGGGGCGTGTTCTGAATCGATATTGATGCAGGATGTAGTGGGGATGAGTCTGGCACAGGCCTACGGCCGGATATATCCATCTGGCTTCGATGAGAGGGTGGCGCTTCCTTTGGTGTTTGCTGATGTCGCGGTGACCCCAACTCACGAGGTCCAGCGCGCATGCCCCGCAATCCTCTGTGTTCTGGTGTGTGGACAGGTGATGGCGTGGCGCCCGTTGGGTCGCTGGGCAGCGGTCGACGCTTGACTGGAGCCATCTCTCGCGCTCCGCCAACAACGGCCTTGCCCTCTGGCCTGGTCGAAGTCCTCTTCTTCTCCGGTACTGGGTTGTCTCCCTTGGGACGGGTATCGTAGAAGGTGATTTCCATGCGCAGCTCGCCAGCATATTTTCCTTTGCAGTTGAGGCCTAGCCACTCGTCACTCTGTCCTCCGCCAGGCATAATTACAGACTGGAGGTTTGCCCATGCCTCTCCAATGAGTTCTGTCTTTTTGTCGTCGTTGAACACGGAGACCTTGAGGCGGTTGTAGTCTGGTGAGTCGTGGACAGTGAAGCGTAGTTCTTGGTCCCTGCATACGTCAGAAGTTGGGCTCTGGAGTGTTGAAGCGAACACTCACCATCGGGGTGTCTGCCCTCCACGCTTGTCTGTCCGAGTCTTTTTGGCTTCTTTACCTAGACGAGCAGCACAATAAGGGTCTTGCTTTCCCATTGTGCGCTTGTTGGGCAGATTTCTGGCGCGGTCCATGATGACCACCAGGGTTCCTATGACAGGGCCGTCTACAGTCATGTCGGAGAAGATGCCAGCAGCGTGGGCGCCGCCAAAAGCGGGACTATGGGCCGTCCTTGTCGCCATAGTAAGGAGAGCGATGGGGGTGTACCTATGTGGTGTTGCGGAAGGAGGGGAGGCGCGTCGAGCGGAAGTGGGAGCAACGAAGGGTGGAGCCGCCGGGGCAGCGTAGTGGGACAGTGGTAGCGAGCATGCGCAGCAATTGCGGGTAGGCTGAGTAAGGTAGAGCAGAGAGAGGGAGAGGGAGAAGTAGCAAAAGGAGCGGGGGGCAGGTGGGAGCGTGTGCGTGTGCGAGAGCGGGTGCAAAAGCAAAAGAGTGACGGTGTGCAGAGACCAGCGAGACGTGTAGGGCAGAACTGGTGTTGTTCTAATCGATGTTACGCATGTTGCTGTGGCTGGGAGCGTCCAGCCTCTCTCAGCTCCACTAGGGCTTAGCCCCGAGCTCTCCACGCCAATCACCGGGCCACCTGCTGAGCCTGCCACCCACTTTGTCGTCTTCCCCGTCAGATCACTAGGGGGCGTACCTTGCAGCTCGGCATCAGGTTTCTTGTTTAGCCTTGTTTTGGCCTGCGAACGCCCTGCCGCGCTATTGAAATGGTTGTCTTTGGTGGTGCAAAATGCCGTGGCTGGTTCGCGCTTGTCCGTCGCACCGCATGTGCGCCCCTCTTTCGCAGCACGCGACGTCGAATATAGAACACCGGACAGATAGCGGTGCCGGCATACAATGGATCCGTTCCGGTGAGCCTGTGGTGTATCTGTACGTACGTACGTGTGTATCGATGTATGCAATGCCGAGTCGTGGTTACGCACTCCATGGCACTTCGCCTCACTACCCCTTCGCTTGCCCGGGCGCCAACAAATGTAAGCATCAGAGGTACATGTCTGATGTCCACCGCACCCCACGCCTAAACGCGGTCTTGGTCGCATCGGGTAGTCTCGAATTTGGCCGCGCCTAGTCGAGGCCATTGTCTCCATCGAGGTCATGATGCGGCTTGTTTCTATGGGGACACGGTCAAACTCAGGGATACCGTTGATCTCCCGCCCGCCAATCGTGCTATGAGATCACTCCACTCGCCGGTATTGGTATATGCTCAAAACGCGATCCCACGAGATGGCTGGGACTGTCAGGGCGTAGCCACATGCTCATTACCGAAACACCGATTTGTTCCATGTGACTTGACTGGTCCATTGGCTACACCATCGTTGGCAGCAGGCGGCTCGGACATGTCGGCGACCTCTGAGGGCGATCCAATTAGTTGTGTTGGGATTCAGCAATTCCTCAATGTATCGGCGTGCCGTGGTTGACGTTGTTGTTGTGTTTTGTTTTGTTTTTGCGCTCGTCAGACACCGCGGATAGCAACAGGCCGCGGAAGGCATAGCGTCCCTAGTCCCGTGACAGCGCGCACCCGCGTTACGCGACGTCCCTGCATCGAGTTTGGAACCTCGCCACTTGCGCCTCGCGTTGTCGCACGGAACAGCGACATAGCCCTACTCTCCGCCAGTCGAGACGCTTTCGTTTCCTAATGTCGCCATCACAATGCCGACACATACGCCCTCTCCGCACCGTTTCCTAGCTCCAAATTCACATTCGACGCACAAGTCGACTAGACCGCAATCGAGCTTGCGCCATCCTACTACACTCCCGCCTCCCACTTCGGCAAATACACCAACGCCCATAACAGCTCCTAAGCTGCGATTGAAGAAACTAACACCCGCAAAACGCTTTGTCGTTGCACCGCTACAAAAGCACCTTGCCCCAGAAACCCAGAAGGCCAAAGAAGCAGATGCCAAGACACGTGATAATGATGCACAGTCGGAGCACACGCCGCTATCAAGACCACACAGGAGGCTTCACCGCATCGAAAGTATAGAGGAACCATCACAATCAAGCCCACCGGCAGAAATTGACGACATCCATGTCTCTGGCGTCATACCCTCCACCGAACACCAGGATACACTGTCCGATGAAGCCGTGCAAAATGACGGAAATGAGGATGACGAAATGCTCTCTGAATCGAACGCACGCAGCAAGCGACGGCGCATGTCACCACCAAGCTCTCCCTCTTTGCAGTCGCCAGAGCCATCCACACCCCTTCCTGTGCACAACTCAACAACCCACCGATTCAGGGTACCACCGGCCCACACCCCTGCACCATTTCCCAGTATCTCATCCGTCACTGCAAAAACATCAACGCCCTTGCAACGTCCTCACTTCATTCTCCCCGCACACCCCACTTCTCCTCCCAAAGCTTCAAGACCTCCACCAGAAATCTTCTCTCCTTCGCGTAAGCACGCAAAATACCTTCCTGGCGGTCTGGCTTCCACCGTTTCTAGTTGGATCATCGAAACGGCGAGTACAGGCTTCGCGGCTCAAGAAAGAATCAGCGGAACCGCTGGAGGACGCGATAAGGATTATGGTGTCAGGGTACGGTTGAAGATTAGTAGTCTATCCCGGGGCGGTGCCCACGAGCATGATACACAGGAAGTAGAGTGCTATGCTGGTGGTTTCGTGTTTGCAAAGGGCGAGTCGCACACCGCCATAGATGACGTCTCGAGTGTCTCTGGTATCCCCGACACCAAGAACGACTGCAATATCCTCCTAGCTGGCCAAGGCGGTACGAGGGGCTTGGGTGGCGTTAAAGTCAAGGTCGGCACCGTGATTGGAGTACGTGCACCTACATGGGAAATCGATGTTGGTAAAGAGAAATGGTTGGTAGCCGTGGACTGGGTGATTCTTTGATTGACACCATCTTAGCATTGACACATTTGATGAAGATATGAGTGACGATTTATGAACATGCAATGACTTGGAAATTAACTCGAGCATCTACATAGGTGAGACCTTTCTCAAAATTTGAGGTCAATTATCTTGTTACGTTTTGTTGAATTGTGATTGCCTACATGGGTTTCTCTATTTGCTTTCGTTCAACTGGCATAATTTGAGACCATCCGCCATCATGCGAGGCAGTCAATATGCCGCGGAGCACAACAGAAAACTCTACGGTACTGACTGTTCGCACTAGCCCCTTTTCGACCACCAAAATCGATATTCAAACGTATGAAGCATTTTGGGTTTACCCTCCACTCTGACTATGCCAGTTCTTTGAGTGGCAACGAACAGACCATTGAACAGGGCTCCGTGGAGGGTTTTATCTGCTGAAGTTCTGAAAAGAGCTTTTCCAAGACGGATGAAGGGTGTTAATCACAATTTCTATCAACAGGGGCATGGGAGCGAGGGATTCGACTGATCAACGTAAGATGGCCGAAATAGAAATAGGAGCGCAACACAGAAGGCCACATTTGAGGTACTGACTGGTGGATTCTGTTCCCCACTTCGATGACATTGAATGTTGTTGGCAGATGATGACGTGTTTGTAGTGTGGATAGGAGAAAGAGTGATCCCAGCCATACACTGGCTAACCAACCTTCACTGGCATCTCAGTTGTTGAGAGGTTTCCTCAAAATGAGGTTCAGATGTCTTTGTTGAAAACCATGCGAATCTAAATTGCTTATAATGACGGAGGCATTTGTCATGCCTGGTCGGCGATGTAGTGAACCATGGTAGACTCCACCAGCACAAGATCGCGATGTCTTAGAAGCATTCAATGGTGGAACCGGAAGTTCAAAGACAATGCCAAACTCAATTTGTGACAGACAAAATGTGTGCTGACTTCCTGATTCTCATGTTTCAATTAGATTCTTCATTCTTGCATATTTTCATATGCCGACACTTGACGACAGTCTAGGGAACAAAAATGGGAGACTGTCATGCACAGGCGCCAAGTTGAACACAAGATATCAATACCAAAACAGGGGGATATTCTGCACATCCATCTCGTTGCATGTACGACCGAGAATCAAGCAGCTTTGAAGGCCTCAGTTGTACGACCGCTAACAACAGCCAGACACCTCACTGTACAGGGGAGGGTGCGCAAGATGACGCCTTTGCCGACCTTTAGCATCGCGAAAATATTTGAAATGCCCGAAGAACTCATTCTAATCCTCGCCGCCCTTCCTGTCGACGAAGAACCCTTGGGTAGACCGGATTCACGCTTATACATTAAGAATGTAGGCGAAAATAGAGATGGAACACGCACTGCCGTCGTACTTCACCACGGAGATCCAATACTACGAACACCAACCATCACACTCACCCCATCCTCGAAAAATTCAGAGCCAACTATGGACATATGCACCTGGATCACATTTGGCGCTAGGACTTGGATTTGCGCAGACGTGCATCTTACGCTGAGGCATCTTCCCCAGAAGATGCACCCCAAGAACAGGGGGAGTTGTATCCAATGCGAAAACGACAAGAAGCGGAACAAGGCTTGGGGGATGGAGATGGGACTTATCGCGGTGGATGCGGGGAAGGGAGGAGAGGAACCAATGACGGTTGGTGCGGACGATAAGGAAGACAAAGTGGGATGAATAGAATGATGAGTCCTGGTATTTGTCCAGATAACTCCCTCCCCGTTTACCCGCTCTGCATCCAATGTTTTGTTAAATTCTTCCAATTGGTCTTTAATGCCTCTCTGACCATTCACAGCCCAATATTGATTGAGCTGCATGCGTACCAATCGGGCAATTAACGCAATGGATAGACAGTCCGCTCACGTGATCCAAGCTCATATCTGTTCTCACATCACCCGTTTGAACGACATGCAGTATCGTCAAGATGACCAAGTCGTTGCTTACACGCATTTTTGCCTCTCAACATACTATATCCATGGTTGCACGGAGCATTGGGCTGCGAACACGTACAGGCATCAGATTCGCCCACCGCAATGGGCTTCTCTTTCTCTACAATCTCTCTTCTCCTCTTTTTGCAACCTCGATAGCCGCTGGATAATACCGCAGCCCGATGACGACATGCATGTCATTCCTGCCCGCGGTGATGGATTGGGCGAGTCGGGGAGCAGTCGTCTCTCGCCATCGTGATCCACTCTCGTCTGGAGCGGCAGCCGTGTCAACAGCGCGCAAAGATGTCCCTTTGAATGCTTCGCTGTAAAGTACGTACATAGGGTCTTCGAGGGTGGGTCACATGGTTGTCTGCCCTTCTCCGTGTCCCACGTCGCATACATAGAAGACGATGGAATACAGAGACGCTCGGGTCGGCTCGACCTCATTAGTCGCTTAGTGGCGTCTTTCCTGCTCCCCGGCCCCTCGCCTCGCCACGTCACTCGGCCTTCTCAATCTCTCTTTCTTTTTGCCATCATCGCTGGGCCTCTCCCCACCGCATCCCCCTGCGCCGGCAACCATCTTGGTTCGTTGGCGGCCGAGAAGTACACACGGGTGCTCCTTGTTGACTGACGTTATGCCATGCGCCCTAGCTTTCCGGTGGCCGCGATTCTAGCCGTTGGCAAAGGTTACGACCAGCGCTGCACCGCGCTCCACGCTCGCGACACATGCTGCAACTAGAAGACTCCATCGGGCCAATGGCGGAAAGACTGCGGATGCCCGATCCCACCCTCCGGCTCACAGTCTTCTCACTTTGAACGAACTATGTTTCCCTACGTGGCCCAATGAGACTTACAGGCCAAGCTCGCCATCCTTTTGTGAGGCCGACGGGAGCAGTCGGGAGGAGTACCGTCCCAAAGCTTACCGAACCACTGCACCCACAACGCGCGAGGTTGTTCCCTAACCATCACTCGCATCGTGTCTTGTGACAACTGTCCTGCAATTCGCTTTTGTCTGATCGTAGTGTTCCGTCCCAGCTTTGGCCGATTGAAGCCACGCACATTGCACATCCACCATCCGTGCTGCGTCTAGACTGACCCTGTCTCCCATTCGTCTCTGCATACTCAATCTTCGCACCCCACGTTGAATGCTCCCATTGCACATCTCTCTTGTTCATTCTTGCCTGTAATGGAACGACGGAACCGTCAGATATAGCACGTAGCACCACTTTGACCAATTCCCGAATCCCGAGACACATTCATACCGTGCTTCTCTGAGCCACTATGCGCAAATTCGAAGAGGTTTCCATCTCGCCATGGCAGAATCCATACGAGACCTCTGCCACAAACACTGGACCGAATCTGTACGCCCTATCGAGCGTACCACAACAACAGCCCATTTATCGACGTGTAATTGCACCTCCAAAACTTACTTATTCGCATGGAGCACACTTGATAGGTGAGAAGAACAATGATGACAGTCAAGCTGGTATGCTTGACGTACGTTGTTTATGATAGCCAGACCAAATTAACAGCTACAGGTACAGGAGTATCACCAACTGGAGCGGAGGCTTCAGATCCAGCATCTTCTGCTGCAGCGGAGCCATCTCCACAAGAACAGCCTTCAACTACATCAGATGCTACTGTACAGGCAAGTCCAGAAGCAAATACCCCTGAAAATCCTCCAGCACAGGAACCTGTTGCCCAAAGTAGTGAGGGGGGCGTTGTAACAGACAATGTGGCCAAGGATGTCCAGAGTGAATCTCCAGGACCAGGCGGAATTGATAGTGCACTTCCAGCGGTACCGCCCCCGCCTCCACCAGCACCAGTATCGATACCCCCTGTGGAATCTCCAGCCCCTCCACAACCACCGCTACCAGCACCCGTAGATCCGGCGCCTGTGACAGCAGCTGTAGAGAGTGAGAAGAGTGGTGAGTCCGAGCAAGCCGCTCTAGAGCCCCCGGAATCTCCAACAATCAAGTTTGTTCACTTTTCCTCTGACACCAAAGACCCAGACGCCACGGAAGATAAGAAAAGGAGACCGTATGGGTTCAGTAGAGTTAAGGCAACTGCATTTGTTCGTCTAAAGAAACCAGCTAGCCCTCCACCAGCACAAAAGGAAGAGAAGAAGAAGGTTGTTGGCCCCGATGCCTTTGTTAGGAGGCGAAGGAGTTCACTTCTTTCAGCTTTGGTCGGCAAGCCGAAGGTGAGCAAGGACGAAAAGTCAAGAAGTCGAAGAGGAAGCAAGAATCCCACCCCGCCATCGAGTGACGACGGGTCATACGCTGTCGTCGATGCTCCTGCCTCTGACATTTCCTCAAGTGTCATCATCGAAGAGACTGCAGAAGACGTTGCCCCGTCGACCCCCAGTGAGATCACTCGATCACCACCACCTCCTCCCCCTATTCAACCAGTAGATCCAGCTCCCGCCGAGACAGGCCGAGAAATTGCCGAGGAAGTCGTAGTAGAGACTCAGGAGAAGAACGAAGAGGAAAGTGCTCCCCCTCTGGTTGAAGAACCACCTGTTCCCGAAGAACCTGCTACCGAAAGTGAGCCAGCACCAGAAGCCCCCCCTGCAGAGGCTCAAGAAACTTCGCAAGAGGAATTACCAGCCCCTGCACCTGTGGCTGATGAACCTGCACCTGCTGCTGAAGAACCAGCGCCTGCTGCCGAAGAACCAGAATCAGTTCCAGTTGAGCCTGCTGCCACTGAAGATGCTCCCGCACCAAATGAGCCGACGGCAGATGCTACTAACACAGAAGAATCTCCTGTTCCGTCACCATCAGCTGCAGCTGAGGAGCCTCCAATTGAGGATGCTCAGGCGTCTGATGAGTCTGTGGAAGAGTCTGCAGTAGAGCCAACGCCTGAGCCTGCGTCTGAGCCTGCAGAAGCTCCAGCAGAGTCAGCACCCGAGCTAGCGTCAGAGCTGACACCCGACGCTGCATCGGAGTCAGCAGAAGACCCAACACCCGAGCCAGCATCTGAGCCAGCTGCAGAGTCAACAGAAACGTCTGCACAAGATGCTGCACCAGAGGATGCACCTGAAGCCTCTCTAGAGTCAACACCTGAGCCTACACCTGAACCTGCGGCAGAGGCTGTAGAGGAGCCGACACCTGAACCAGCGGAGGAGCCAACACCAGAGGCTCCACTGCCGGATGCTACACCCGAACCGGCATCTGAGCCAGCAACAGAGACCACTCCTGAGTCAACAACAGAGGCTGTAGCGGAGCCAGCAGCAGAAGTTGTAGCAGACCCAACACCTGAGCCAGCATCCGAGTCTACAGCAGAGGTCGTAGCAGAGACTGCATCTGAGCCTGCTGTAGAGATACCATCTGAGCCTACAGCAGACCCGCCAGCCGCAGAGCCAGCCGCAGAGGCTGCATCTGAGCCTGCAGCAGAGACCTCTCCCGATTCAACAGCAGACACTGTAGCAGAGCCTGCAGCAGAAGTTGCAGCAGACCCAACACCTGAGCCAGCATCCGAGTCTACAGCAGAGGTCGTAGCAGAG
>JAWDHC010000221.1:0-53079 GCA_036172615.1 Curvularia verruculosa
TGATGATGGAGGGGAAAGGAAAAGGAAAAGGAAAAGGAAACAGAGAGGTGGGGGAGGGGCTGGTTGGGTTGTGACGATGATGATGATGATGATGATAATAACGTACTTGTAGTGAAAGCCGCCCGTCGAGGCAGAGGGCGATTGATTCTGGGCGCCCGACTGGCCCTCGGAGGTGATGATGGGCTTCAGGTCCTGGCCTTTTCTTCGCTTCTTGCCGCCGTTTGTGTTTGCGGCCTGGGCAGCCACCTGCTTGGCCTTGTTGATGGCGGCCTTTTTCATGTCTGTGCCATTCATGGTGGCTTTATTTTTCCCCGCCACGCGCTGCGCCGACTCGGGAGGGTGCTGGTGAGAGGAGGGGAGGGGGTGCTGTTGCTGTGGGGATGCGACGTTGGGGTTAGGCGATGGAGACGGCTTGGGCAGCGCTCATGGGCTCACGGGCGGGCAGGGCGGCGAGCGGATGATGCAATGTCGAGAGCTGGAGCGAGAGAGTTGGAGAGAGAGAGACGTCGAGGCTGGTCGCTGTGCCTGCGATTTCTTCAATTGCTTGACTGGCGACTGAGACTGGGCTTAGCCCGCCTGGCCGTGGACGGGCAGCTGATTGGCGGTGCAATGGTGGGGGGACCTGGGTAGCGTGGCGGCGATGGGCGTCAGTCGACGGCTGTTGGCCTGGGGCTGCTGTGAATGAATGCAGATGCGCGCTTTTCCGGCACTGGGGTTTGATGCTGGATTGGACACAAGATGCAACAGGACTCGGGCGTGTGAAGGAGGGCTGGCCCGGAGGCGAGCGGTAAAGAAAGCAGGCGAGGAGACGAGACGAGACGAGACGAGACGGGTTATGACATCAGTCGTCGCCCAGCACCAGCACCAGCACCACTCCAACACTACACCATGCCACACCACCGCCAGCCACCCTGTCCTATGCACTGACTTTCCATCCCATCGGCCTTGGATCCTGCCCTGGCTGCCAGCTGTGCCTGGCCTTGGCATGCACCTTCTCTCCCGTCCCGCCCGTCATGTATCACATCAGAAGACGACTACCAACCCACTGGATACCCGACACATGTGCTGCACGTCTCCATACCTCTGCTGTGTCCACGGCATGCGAACCCCGTGCTCTGCCGTCTCCACGGCTATACAATTACAATAATAATAATAGTACACGTGGGCCTGTCCCAAGGAAACAAAGTCCCAAAACCCTCGCTATGCAGCCAACAGCAATCCAAGGCCAACAAAACCAAAATAGAAAACAAATAAACTCCCATATTCTCCGGTCCCACGTCTCAGGTCCCACATTCGCTCCATGGCTGTAACCCATGCACAAATCACCCACCTGCACGTCAGACCGCAGAGACCACCATTGTTACTTTGCCGACACGGCCGCCATCCACTTTTGCTCGTCCTGCTTGTCAAAGTGCAGCAGCATCCCCAGCACCGGAATCAGCTGCTGCTGGTACTTCTTGTCTCGCTGCTCCAGAAACTGCAGCAGCACATTCTTCAGATACACGTAGTCAATGCCGTCACCCACCCCTCCCCCAGCCCCCTTGTTGGGCGTCGGCGACGCCAGCCGCGACCGCGAAGACTCAATCGACGACCTTGATGACTGTGCGTGCGAGTCGGACGCCCGTGCCTTGACTGCCCGCAATTCGTCAGACATGGTCTGCAACCTGTTAGTGCATCCTACACAAACATCACCTGACTCTGCATCATCATCACCATCGCCATCATCATCACTCACCTTGCTCGACTTTTGTAGCTTCTCCAGCCGGCCCTGCGTCTCGTCAAACGCCCGACGCAGCTCCCCCTTCTCCTTCTCCAGCTCATGCGCCTGCTTTTCGCTCTCGTCCAGCGCGTCTCGAAGCTGGCCCATGGCCGCTTTGGCTTCCGAAGCCTCTTCACTTGCCTGCGCCGCTCGCTTCTCCAGCTCCTCCATCTTCCTGCGCAGCTCCTTCTCAGACTCGACAAGCTCCTCCTTGTCTTCTACAGCACGCGCCTGCGCACGCTCGGCATCCCGCACCTTTTGCTTGAGCTCCTCCAACTCTCGAGCTCGCCGCCGGCTAAACGTACTCGCCTGCTCCTCGGCTCGCTCGCGCTCTTCAATCGCAATGTCGAGCCGCTCTTGCATTTCCCGTACCCGTGTGTCCGCCCGGCCCTGTGCATCGTTTAGGAGTCTTCGCATCGTCTCAGCCTCGCGCCCCCGCTCGCTCAGCAGACGATGCGCATCGGCCAACTCTTCTTCCAGGCTCTCGCTCTTGGCCCGCACCTCCTTCATCTGCGTGCTGATTTCTTGCGTCTGGTCTTGCATGCTGTTCATGAGATCCTGCGCACTTGCGTACTGAGCAGACTTGAGCTGCACATCGTCCCGTAGCCCAGATACTTCGCGCGTGAGCTTCGCCACCTCTTCCTCGAGCTCTCGCACCTTGTTGCGTGACGCCTTGACCTCTTCCTGTGCTTTGGCCACGTCCTTTGCTAGCTTGTCCCGCGCTTCTATGACGTCCTTGCGCTCCGTCTCCGAATTCTTCAGGTCTCGTTGGATCTTCTTGTTCGTTTCCTCCAGCGCCAGTCTTTGGCTAGTCTCTTGCTTCATCTTGTCTTGCAGTGCCTTCATGTCCTTCTCTTTGCTCGTCAGCTGAGACTTGTATTCACTAATCTCTGCCCGAAGATCCTTCTCGCGCCCTTCGAGTTTTCGTACTTCGCTCGTCTTGGTTGTCAGTTCGGCCTTGGTTGTCCGGAGCTCAGCAACCTCTTTGCGCAGAGACGTGAGCTCAGGCTGTGCCTTTTGCAGCACTTCTCGCATCTCCGTCAGATCCTTGAACCGAGACGCCGCAAGCTTCTCGGCAACAGACAGATCCGTCTGCAGTGATTCGGCCTTGGACTTGAGCTCCGCAAACTCTGCGCTGAGTGCTTCTCTTTCCTGTTGTGACGACTCATGTGCTGCCTTGCCCGTCTTCAGCTCCGCAATCTCGCTTTCGAGCTTGCTCACACTCGCCTCGAGAGCCGTCTTCTCTGCCTGCAGCTCCTTGACCTTGTCCTTGGCTTCTGTGTGCTCCAGTCCGTAGTCCAGAAGATCCTGGCGTAGTGTGTCAATCTCTTCTTGCATGTCTTCCTGATCCTTGGCCTTCTTCTTGAGCAACTCTATCGAAGACGCCTTCTCCGAAACTTCGCCTTGCAGTCTGGTAATCTCGGCAGTCTTTTCCTCCAACTCAGATTTGAGCTGCGTGACATTCTTCAGTGCATCTTCCAGCTGGGATGGCGAAAACTCCGCATCCCGCGGACTGAGCAGCCCGTCGCCATCTCCAGCTTCGCTTGGAGTCGCTTCGGGCGTTGCGGCCCCAGTCGCATCTGATCCTTTTCCGCCCTTTTTCTTGTTCTTGTTGCGATTTCTCTTCTTCGCTGCCGCACTTAGCGGCGCTGATGGAGATGGCGGCGCCGCTTCCACTTTGATAGGTGCTGGCTTAGCATCCGTACTGGCAGACTTTGTCTTTTCAACATCCTTCTTCGCTTGCTCCAATTCGGCCAAAGCACCATCACGCTTGGATTCGGCTGCCTTGAGCTGCTCTCGGACCTTGTCAAGTAGACTGCCTATAGTCTCGTTCTTCTTTTCACTCTTCGCATGCTTCTCGCGTAACTCGGACAGCTCCTTCTCCAGCTCTTCGATACGGCGTTGCAGAGCCTGGACCTGATCCTCTTCGACAATCTTTTCGCCCTTCTCAGCATGCAGGTCTTCCAGCTCCTTGGCAGCAGAGTCCAGTTTTTGCTTGAGCTCTGCAATCGTCTTCTCGCTCTCATCATGTGACCTCTTGTGGTTGCCCACTTCTTCCTCTGCGCTAGTGACTTTTGATTTGAGCTCTTCAATCGTTTTGTTCAGCTCCTTTTCACGCTCATCTGCCTCACGTTGCAAGCGTTGGTGCGTGTCCTTGAACGTGTTGAGATCGTTTGTCGTCGTCTCCAGATTCTGCATAAATGACTGCGCCGACTCTTGCGCGGTGGAAAGTTCGTCTTTGAGCGATTTGTTCTCCTCTTCGAGCTTCTCAACCTTTGCCTCAGTCTCTTGTAATTGCGATTGCACGCGAGGTAGTTCGCTGTCGTAGGAAAAGAAGTCTTCGCCATCTTCGGTTGTCTCGGTCTGCTTGGATGCTTTGGAGGGTGAGGAAGGTGTGGCTGACTCGGTTTGTGTGGTTGAATCATCCCGTTCAGCATCGCTGCTGGTTTGTGATTGTTTCTTCAGTGCCTCTGCTTCCTCAGAAGCCTCCTTGGCGCGTTTCTCAGCGTCCTCGAGTTTCTTGTTGAGCTCATCGCGCTCCTTGGACACACGCTTGAGTTCCTCCATTAGCATATCACTCTTGACATTGAGCTGACCCAGATATTCAACAAATGCGCCAGCATCACTGATCGAAGTGAGAGGAGTGTATTCACGTAGCGAGCTCTCGAATGCTTCAATGGCGCCAACTCGAGCATGTGCGATACGGTACGACCGAAGTAACTCTGAACACATGGTTAGTGTGGGGTGTTTTATTAAATCCGAAAGGCACAAAGCGGGCGATATGACTGGAAAAGCAGGCACAACGTGATGAGCTTCAAAAGATTTATGCACCCCTTGCAAAACTGTCATCGCGTCTTTACCCCATGATGTGCGACTAGACTTGGATTCCATGAGGGTGGACAGAGGCACTACTGACCTGTGTACTTGGGCTCCAGCTTGTCGAGTCTGCGAAGCCGCAGTTTGACTTCTGGGGGGATTTCTGGTGGTTGTTCTGCCTGCTCTGACGTCTCGGCCTCGCCTTCCCCTTGGGTGGGCGGTGATTCCTCCTTCTTCTCGTCACCATTCTCCCCGGTAGCATCGGCTGCTGGAGCCTTCTCTTTCGGTCGCGGTGTGGCAGCCCGGCTAGGTTGGTCGTCGTCCTCGCCTATAACAAAATCGGGGTCGAATTCGGAGGGATCTGGTCCCTTTCCAGCCGGCGCAGCTTTACTACTGTCGCCATCTCTGGATCGTGCTGGTCGTTTCGAGGGCGATATGTTACGGGAATTAGATCGTCGTGCTGTGGTAGAGTTGGATCGCGAAGGCGTATTCTGCTGGGTGGCCTTCTGTCGAGCCTGTTCTTCTGCGATCCTCGCGTCTATGGCCCCTCGAATGCGCTGTGTCTCCCGTCAGCCATGCCATGGGATAGCTTGGTGAATGCGCA
Source organism: Curvularia verruculosa (assembly GCA_036172615.1). Taxonomy (NCBI): domain Eukaryota; kingdom Fungi; phylum Ascomycota; class Dothideomycetes; order Pleosporales; family Pleosporaceae; genus Curvularia; species Curvularia verruculosa. Next base: position 5,181 of record JAWDHC010000221.1, read on the forward strand.
TGTACCTGAAACATGATGAAATCCTACTACCAAGAATAGTAAAACATGCAAGAAAAAGATACCCAAGAAGCCTCTGAATTGAGTGTCGGGCGCCGAACCATGGGGAGAATGACACTATTCGGACACGTTCTGGGGTCGATTGGAGCTGGGATCAGGCTGCGCTAGGATCAGCGTTCGGCAAACTAGCGCCACAGGGAATGCGGAATCCCAACTTTTTCTTTCCGCAGCCTGCAATCCCCCACCACCACGACCATCACCACCACAACGACAAATCCTGTGCAATGTCAAACGTGGAGATTGCTCTTCCGCTACCGGTTCTGCCCGAGGGCTGGGCTGCCGAGAAGGACTTCAAGTCCATCGGCCAGCTGAGCGAGGCCAATGACCGCAACATTGAGCCTGTTGGCCCACACTTTTTGGCCCATGCCCGCAGAGTATGTTGAACGCAACCGAGCCTCAAAGAAGTAGTAACTGACACCCAAACGCAGAAGCGCCACAAGCGTACTTTCTCCGAGGATGACCGCATCCAAGCCCAAGCAAACGTCAAGAGCGTCGAGGAGGAGGATCCCGATGACATTGACGAGCCCGAGGACCCGCTGATGCTGCAGCGTGAGGCCAAGGACTGGAAGGTAAGATGAAGAACCGCTGCTGAAAGATTACATTGAACTAACAATCCACACAGTCTCAAGACCACTACGCTGTGCTCGGTATAACCCGCTACCGATGGCGCGCAACCGACGACCAGATCAAGCGCGCACACCGCAGAAAGGTTCTCAAGCACCACCCCGACAAGAAGGCTGCCAAGGGAGGCACCGAGGACGACCAATTCTTCAAGTGCATCCAAAAGGCCCATGAAGTTCTCTCCGACCCTGTTAAGAGGAGGCAATTCGACTCGGTTGATGAGGCCGCTGAGGTGGAGCCGCCATCCAAGAAGGAGACGCAAAAGGGCAACTTTTACAAACTTTGGGGCAAGGTCTTCGAGGCCGAGGGACGTTTCTCCAACCAGCACCCAGTGCCCAAGCTCGGCAACGAAAACAGCACCAAGGAGGAGGTTGAGCATTTCTACAACTTCTGGTACAACTTTGACAGCTGGAGGTCATTCGAGTACCTCGATGAGGACGTGCCAGACGACAACGAGAACCGCGACCAGAAACGCCATGTCGAGCGTAAGAACCAGGCAGCCCGCCGCAAGAAGAAGACCGAGGACACTGCTCGTCTGAGGCACTTGGTCGACGACTGTCTCGCTCTTGATGAGCGTATCAAGAAGTTCCGCCAAGCCGAGCATGCGCAAAAGAACAAGCGCCGACTTGAGAAGGAGGCCGCGCAGAAGCGAGAGGCTGAGGAGGCCGAGAAGAGGAAGGCTGAGGAGGCCAAGGCTGCAGCTGAGAAGGAGGCAGCTGAGAAGGCCGCCAAAGCCGACTCGAAGAAGGCCAAGGAAGCTGCGAAGAACGCGGCGAAGAAGAACAAGCGTGTTGTCCGTGGCGCTGTCAAGGACGCCAACTACTTCCACGCCGACGGCGATGCGCCTGCGTCCCAAGTCGATGCCGCTCTGGCTGATGTTGATCTCATCATCACCAAGCTGGACCACGAGGAATTGGCGACATTGACGGGCAAGCTCAACAATGTCAAGGATGCTGCTAAGATCAAGGAGATTTTCCAGGAAGAGACCCAGCGCCTCATTGGTGCTTCGAAGCTCTCCCAGGGCGAACTCCGCGCCTTGGCCTAAGACTTTCCCACACTATTCTTGATAGACATGTAGACTTGGACTTGAAAAGAGTAATGACATTTATGCCTGTAATGTCTGTGGCGCTTGCGTATGGATCGCGTGCCTTTTTTTTTCTTTTTTACGGTTGAATAGAGAATCAAGACATGGAATTGCGTTTTCGATGGTTGATGTTATATCATAGTAGACTTCACATGCGCCTAAAGGGCTGGGCGAGCGTCTCTCCAATAATAGACCAGGGTCTAGAAATCGCGGCGGAAGGCTCGACACATCACCGCGCGACCGTCCATGGCGCAGAACGGGCAGCACGTGAACGCCGACTGCTTTCTCTTCAACATACATACTAACCAGCCTCTCTCTCTATGCAAAGCGCTCAGAAGCGTCTCCACGACCAATCCACGACATTGTTAATCCCCGACTAGATACCCCGCGAGCAGCTCCCATACTCCCCCGCGCCAAGAACGCTCGTCCGACGCACAGCAGATCTGCTTGCCAGTGCACGCGCGCACTGCCAGTGGGCATCTCTGCCCCCAGGCGACCTTTAATAGAGCTTGGCCAGAGTCTCTCACCCAACTCGGAGACTTTCTGCTGCTTGTCTCGTCCAGATCCACCATGAGCGCTTCTCCAAAAACCACCGACGGCCGCCATGCCTCGCCAGCACCTAGAAACTCGTCAGGCTCCTACCCAAACAGCCCGCTGCAGGCTCCCAACGGCGCGAAGCCTACGCTCGAGGGAATACGGCGACCGTCGACGATACAGTTTCTTGCGCATAGAAATTCATCCCTACCCAGAGGCACACCGCGACCTCGTGAGCGACGCCGGCTTTCGTCGCCGCCGCCTCCACCGTAAGTACTGCACCCAGAGATGTGTTTCACATGAGCAAGTCTGCGTGCGTGTTTTGGAAATCACTTGGTTTGGGCCACTATCAACTTCTCAAAAGGAAAACTTTGTAAAAGAAAGCGCTGCAGCCATGAATGGAGCACATGTCGGATATCTCTAAGAATCAAACGTCAGGCCTGCTTAGTCTTCCACGTCTAACCTGTCTAATGCCAAAGCTGACCAATGAATACAGAGTCTTCCAGAACCGAGTATCCTTTGACACATTTGACAAGCCGGCCGACTTCATAGAGGAGAGCTCCTTTACACTGATTGCGAAGCACAAAGACTATGAGTACACGAAGCGCTCACGAACATTCCTCTGCGGTTTCGATGAGAACGAGTACTCGGTATATGCACTTCAGTGGCTCATCAATGAGCTTGTCGACGATGGAGACGAGATAGTATGTCTGCGCGTAGTCGAGAAAGAGGACGCAATTGCTGGAGACCGCAGTGTAGAGTCGGGCCGTTATCGCGTTGAGGCTGAGAATGCCATGGCGGATATACAGAGCCGCAATCACGACAACAAGGCGATCAACCTGATACTGGAATTCTCCATAGGCAAAGTGAATAAGGTTATTGACGACATGGTGAGTATTCGATGGTGCGTGGGGCAGGCCGTGGCTCACTGTAGTACAGATTAACCTCTACGAACCTGCGATTCTAGTTGTCGGTACAAGGGGAAAGAGCTTGGGAGGCTTTCAAGGACTGCTTCCGGGCAGTGTGTCCAAGTACTGTCTGCAACATTCGCCCGTCCCCGTGATTGTTGTGCGTCCCACATCTAAGCGCGACAAGGCGAAGAGCAAGCGTACAAACGACCCAGATCGGCAAGGTTACCGAGAGCTTCTGGCAAAGAGTGAAAGGCTTCCAGAATATGACAGTCCTCGAAACACCTTCTTTCCGAATGAGGAGGAGGCGGCGACTGTTGGAACCGCCCGCATCGCACCCAAGCTTGTGGCGGAAACAACGCACCCGTTGGCACAGGTCGAACGGGTGCGGGACAGCAGCGATGATGAGCTGGAGACGGGCCACAATGAGGATCTGCTTGGAGACGACCCAAGAAGCCCCGGTCCTATGATGAAGAGCCCACATCTACAAAACCTCGACAGCCCAGAGCTCAGCAGCCAATCCAGCAGCGAGGACGAAGACGATCAGGGCGAGGCTTCCATGCACACAGGAACAAATGCTGCAGACGAAGCTCCAGTCCAGACGGAAACAACAGCGGCAGAAGAAGCTTCAGTCCACACGGGCACAACAGCTGTAGATGAAACTTCAATTCACACGGGCGCAACAGCTGTAGAAGAAGCATCAATCGACACAGGAACATCAGCTGTAGAAGAAGGTTCAACCCATACAGGGACAACTGCTGCAGAAGAAGAAGCGGTCCCTGATACAAGTGCTGGAGACGCGGACACGCAGGAGAGCTCAAAGTCATATGTGGACAATGTCATAAAACGAGCTCAGGAGGGGTCTGACGACACGGGGCTGGTGGACAAGAGAGTTGAAGGAACATAGTTGTCGTACTAGCAATACCCATTTTGGTTTGCGGTCACCAAGGCCGTCCTTTGATTTCCAAGAGTTGGCTGCAACGCCCTCTGATACTCTAGCGCATTGACATGTGGGGAGGCAGAGCCGCATCCTGGTCGGATCGCCCTCTGATGACGTTTCGTGTGGCGCTTTGCAGCCACAACGGCCATCCGCGCGTTCCTGGCGCCATCAGCTCGTGCAGCCCGTAATCCGTACCTAACTCGTAACCGCCTTGACTGTCTGTCTGAACGCATCCGCGCTGCCTCTCTTCCTCCATGGACGTCCGTGCCTCGCCCATCACCAGAACAAACTGGCAGTAACACGCGCGTACACACCCTCTTCCAGAAACACGCTTCTCCCCTCAGCTCCTTCGACTTTCCACCTACGCCGCCCCCGATGATCCCGCCCCCGGTAGACGACTGCGATGAGTGCGTGCCGGATTACGCCCTCCAACGGAGCCCCATAAGCGTCGCCATCTCTGCGTCGCCCTTTATTCTCACTTTTCTTGTCGTGGCCTCGGTCGTATCGCACAAACTGTTCCCTATCTTATCAGGCAACACCCAGCGCAAGTCACACCATGAGAGCCCACACCACCCCGGCGTTGCGCAGCGCGAGAGAGCGCCTATGCTCAAGAGCTTGCGCCCCACGGCAAAATCGCTCGCAAGCATCATCTTCTCCGCCAATTTCGCCCTCTCGGCAGTGCTGGTAGAATTGATCCTGTGCGAAATATCAAATACCGTCCACCGGGCCACTCGGACCCTGGCCCTCAAGATCACGCTGCCATCGCTGCTCTTCCTGCTTGTCATCGCGACGCCAGCCTTCGAAATACACTCAATCATATCAGGTACCGGCTTAGCTTTCAACGGAGAACATTCGGCGCGACGCAGGGTAGCTTGGACTTTGGAGCTCTTCGGCCTGGCGCTATGGCTTGCTGGCTTCTGGTACCTGGGACGTGGGCTATTAGGCTCATACCTTCACGAAGCGTCGCGTGAGCATAACCATACATTTAGCGAGGGCTGTCTGGAGAGAATAGGCATCATTGGTATTAGCTTAATGGCTTCCCTAGCCGGCTTTGCCGCCATATCTGCACTTTGGCAAACCTTTGGTGTCAAGTATCGACCTGTCAGTCTTTAATCACTTGGCCGGGCTGGTTTCTACCAAGGCTAACAACCACAGGTCACAGAATCGGACATTGCGCGCAAACAGGCTGGAATCCAGGCGACGAACGACATGCTTCTAACCAAACAAAGTCGACTCCGCGCACTTGAACGCAAACTGTCGGAAAACCCGCAACAAGGCCTCATGGGCCGGGTAGTGGGGTCAATTCGCGGAAACCCAGACTTACAGGAACGAACCACGTTGCAATTGGAGATTCAAGGCCTGGAGACGATGCGCCATTCACTCCAGAATTCCATGACTATCCTTCAGAATCGACGACATTCGCAGCTGCGCGCTCACACGGCATATGGACGACTGCTGAGCATGTTCTCCTACATTTTTGCTATCTACTGTGCATATCGTATTGCCGCTACTACTCTCACTACCGTCCGACGCCTCTCTTCCCCCAACACAAGCTTCTCGAGCAGCGATCCTATCAACAATTTCCTTGCTCTACTCGCTAAACACTGGGATCCGACCATTGATCGAGTTGCATGGAGCCGTACCATTTCTTTTCTGCTCTCAGGTGTCATGCTTCTTCTTTCCTTCAACAGCGTCTTCCAGACATTCTTTCTCTTTGCAAAAGTCGTGCCTGGTCTGCTGCATCACACAAAGACCAACTTTGCCCTTATCATCTCTCAGATTGCAGCAACATATGTTATTAGTTCGGCGCTGTTACTCCGCAGCAATTTACCGCCTGAAATGAAGAGCAAAATCGGAGATGCGTTGGGTGCTCCGTTAGAACCGGGGTTTACTGAGAGATGGTTCGAAGGCTGGTTCCTGGCTGCAAGTGCCGCTACAGCTTTCGGTATTTGGCTAGGGAAACGCCTCAAGGGGGCAGAGTGGGACGATGACGGAGAAGGGGGTGATGTAGATGTTGAAATGGGTAAACGGAGCACATAGCTATCATGTTAGTCAGTGTGACTATCAAATCTTAAACCTATTGGCTAATGCAATGGACCCAACAGTGCACCCTCGTCCCCAATTTCTTCCATCTTGCATGTGGGCTTGATACCTGGCAAACACAATGTGCACACTGATCGAGTTGAGAATGTCTTGAGGGATAAGAAGCACCGAGTAGCTGCGTAAGACACCTGCAGCTTGTTAGCAAGCATCCTGTGAGCTTGCTAAGCACCAACCACTGACCCACAATAAATCACCATGCGCAGTTGTTTTGATGAGGTTGACGTCGATGTTCCCGATCTAAAAGTGACGTCAGGTGCAGTGGGGCAGCGCTTCGCAGATGAAAAGGCACCAGGCGCGCTCTGTCTGAGAACCATTCCACCAACGTCTGTAATTATCTTCGAGCTCTGCAACCAAAGTGAGTGTTTTTCCAGCTTTCGGAGGCTTTGGGAAAGAAGCTGACATATCGTAGCGTTTTAATCTTCCACAAGCAATGTATGTTCTTCCCACTCATCGCACCCTTCCTTTCCGCGGCCTATACTGCATCTACACCAACTTCGGACCCTTGCCTTCGCACAGGAGAAGGAGAATGCTCGAATTAGGTTGAAGTTCATATCTCCAAACTGATTAAAGCCTTTCTGTTGATGGGGACGGGAATGGGAGAGGTTGCGATTCGTGTGCACTGGTCCTCTCACTCTTCGGCACTGCTCCGTATTTTCTAATGACCACGTCCTGACATGAAGCAGCTCTCCTCTACAGCTCAACCAACTACCAAAATGTCTGCTCCCAACCCCGGCCGCCAGTCTCCCGACCCCGAGCGCCAGTCTGGTGCTCAAACCGGCCAAGTCTCCGACAACGTCAACCAGCAGGGTGCCGGACCCAAGGAGGGCGCAGAGAAGGCCAGCGACAATACCAAGGACACCCTCAGCTCGAACCCTACGCACCCCCTCAAGGAGCACAGCGAGGAGGTTACCAGCAAGAAGGTCTAAACGCAACTAGGTGCAAGCAAGATGGGCATTAAGCAACTCTGCATCTGCAGGACTGGGGATTACCACTGCCTGCTTCATTTCGATGGATGAATCACATTGATTACGATGAATAAATGAATAGATAATAATATCAACATTTGAAACTGCAACTTGGACTGCACGACTTATTTCTGGTGTCGAGACTCGAGCGGTTTGCGTAAACGTTTGGTATCATCTACACAGGCATTAGAAACAAGCATGAGCTGCCCACATATTTTTTTATATTTTATTCAGAATATGAACCAGGACTCAAGCCCCGCTGTCAAAAGGCCACGCTACTCCAAACTTTGATAAACTCATGACGTAGTTATGATTTATTGCCTCTTCACATGTCCCTGCCACGCTTGTCCGCCCGATAAACATCAAGCGTACCCCGCCAATTTCCCATTTTTGCTCTTTCCGGCTAAACAAATTCCTTGCCGCTACCATTGAAAGAAATAATCCCCATCTGCACTTTAACCAATGGTGTCGCTCGCGCATGATTGTAGTTCTTCAAACGGCTCTATTAATGTAAATTGGCAAAATTTACCAAAAAGAAATTCCAAACTAGGGCGCTTGGTCTAGGGGTATGATTTTCGCTTCGCATAATCAAACGTGCGTACTTGTGAAAGGTCGTGGGTTCAATTCCCACAGCGTCCAACGTGTGTTTCTTTTTTTGTTTTCCTAATCTTTTGTGGTCGTCAGCGCATGTGGGCATGCTTTTTTTGTAGGTGTGGTGGATAGATAGCTGGAAGGAAACAGTGCAGGTGGATACGGTAGCGCGAGCTGGTCGGTGATGCGATTGCTGATTTTGGGTCAGTTGGGTTAGATGCGTTGAGCGTCATCGATAATCTGGCAGAGATATGAGAAGGACATTTTGGGAGTAAAACAATGATAGGTGGCGTTAATGGTGGAACGCTCAAAATAAATGAGCGTGAATAAAATAGTATTTTCTTCATTGACCATTGCAAAACAAATTCTGAAAGGTAGATGCTAGATTTATTCGCTTTAACGGAAACAAACTCAATCATTGTCTTTGCGTGTCTTGATAAAGTATTCTCAGCTAGTCCTGAGAATTGTGACAATATTGTTTTCACTTCCGTTACTCTATGCGTAATAGTGTTACAGGCTGAGCCCAGACAGGAGACTGTAGGGTGCCAGAAGTTATTGTATTGCTTGAGCTATGGAGGTGTACCGATATGCGGAGTCTTTTTTCCTACAAAGAGATTCAGTAGTAGCATGCCGCCCTTTTTACAGATCGTCGCCATCTCATCCTTCTATAGCAGCGGCTGGTTGCTCATCACCATGCACCAACCTTGGTGCTGCGAGAGTTCCACTTGCCTCTCCCTTTTTTGCCCTCTCGCACAACTCCAACAACCTCGGTGCTGCCCACCTGAAATCTTCTTCTTCTAGATAAATTTGCCCACTGAGCCTAACCCACAACTTGCCAGCATGGAATGCGGTCTGGAAATACGTATCTACCTCCATGGCTGCCGTCCTCTTGATCCAAGCAGCAACGTTCACCGCATCATCTATATCTAATTCTCCTTTGCTCCCATCTACTTCGTTTCTCTTCTTGAAAACCAGTGGCAGCTCAACATTCGCAAACGCGCATTGCCTCATCGTCCCGCTCTCTGTAGTCATGACCTTCGTACCCAAGGTTTTCGCCACAATCTCTCCTCCTTTCCGGGCTATTTCATAGCAATACTCGCGGATCTTGGCCTCGCCTCCACAGACCTGAGTGCGGAACTTGAGCGCTGCTGGGATGCAAAGATAGGGCGTGTAATCCATTGTTGCAACATAGTCAAATAGAAAGATGAAGGCGGTGCGACCGTATGTGTTTTCGGGCCTGTTGGGATATTGATACCCGTGTGATGTTGGGATTGAAGTGCGAATTAGATGCTGGTTGCGAAAGGGCACATGGAAGACAGCGCATGAGCGAGGCGTGTAGAGCCATCTAGGATGATAAGTAACGCATTCCAACCTAAAGTTTGAAATCGTTTCGGGATAATAGTCAAGACTTACTTGTGGCAATTACTGACAAAGAAATCTGGATTGACCTTCCCAAGGTGTGCCAGATCCAGCATGCCTTTGAGAATGTTAGTCGGCGACATTCTTGCTTGAAATGTTTTCTGTTCCATGAAAGATAAAGTCACGCACCGATTCCATGAGCCCCATCAACCAAACTCAAGATACCCAGCTCTCTACAAATCTCCACCGTTTGCTCCCACGGCAGTCTCGCGCCAGGAAACGTTGACACTGTATCAAACATGGCAACCCTGACGCGCTTCCCGTCCGCTCTCAAACTGCTCACTTTCTCCCTGAAAGCATCCAAAATCGCCTCGTCCTCGATCGGATACACCAGGTCCACCTTTTCACATCTCACTGGCAAAACATCCCCAATACTAGCCACCGTCTTCTCGCACGCCGGATAAACTGTCGAGAATGCTACCACTACATCATCAGGTTCGAACTTGATATTTCTCAGCACGGTATTGACGCCTGTGGTTGCGTTGGGAACGAAAACAACTTCATCTTGATGCACTCCTAGCAAAGGTGCGATTTCAGACCGAGATTTGGCGAGGAGGGGAAAAGTAGCATATGAGATGAACGTGTCCGGGCGTTGGATAGCGGTGGTTTGAAGAGCGTAATGTGCTTCGCGCACGGGTGTTGGGTGCGTGCCAAACGAGCCGTGGTTTAGAGGTCGATATGTTGGCGCGAACTGGAAGTGCTTTGAGCGCATTGAGTGCCCAAAAGTTGGATGAGACGGTTTTTTGATAGTCATGGCTAGAGGGGGATGTTGCTGGTAGCAAGTGCCGACGATACGGGATTGATTTCCTAGATGTTGTATGTAGTATCCGGATGTATCCAAATGCGATGGCTAAAATACGCTCCTGTTCCAACTGAAAGTAAACAGAAAGAATGATTTCTTAAGAGTCAATGTGATGAATGGACATTTCATTCTGCTTGGTGCAGCTGGTGTTAGCCAATACATCTCGCACGGACCTGGGGGCCTTGCAGTGTGGGGTCTCCTCATCCTGTCTGCTTTACTGGTTTACCCCCTCAGCTGTCAGCACCTTTGGTGTAGTACACTTGATAGGCTTACGAATTCCGATTTCAATTGGATATATCTAAAGCATTCACAGACACCATTGCATAAATGGAGACTTCTGATCTGGACACCGCATAGCGCATTCTCACACGAATTGTGGATCGATTACGTTAGTATTTACCAAGACAAGTACAAGAAAAGCTTATTTGCGATAGATTACCACGGACCGTCGTTTCTCCCACAAACATCGACAACGCTTGCCATTGCTCGCCCTCATATCCTAAAGTCCTCCAATTTCTCTCCTTCCTTGAGACCCCAGGTCCAGCAATCCGCATCAATGTCCTCACCTGACCACATAATCCCGCTTACTCTTCTTACCCCGTGGTTCTCGAACCCCAACCTGCGAAACACTTTCTTCGCACTCTCATTTTGGTCGCTCGTGAAACCTGCAAAGACGTGTACACCCTTCTCCTCTTCATAGTACTTCATTAAGCCGCGGACAGCCTCCGTCGCGTACCCCTTGCCATGGTACTGCTCCAAGATGTTGAGCCCCACATCAGGGATTGCAGGTGCCTTGATGCCGTCGATGCGGGCAAACTGCAGCCCCACGAACCCAATGTGCTCGAGTTTCCTCTGTGAAAAAGGCTTCTTTTCCAAGTCGTCTTCATCGTTCTCGCCTCTTAGAGAAACGAGATAGCGACCATAGCCCGTCGCTTCAAGCTTTGCCGTCGTGTTGAGTAGATTCTGCTGCGCTGCTCCGCGATCTGGAAAATCCTTTTTCATGTTGGGAAACACGCGTAAAGAAGCAGCGCCGTGTAAGAGTTCCATTGTGAAGTCGATGTGATCATCAGACGAGGGATTGCAGTATGAGAGGTAGAGGCGCGGTGTCGTGATGTGGAAGTCGAAGTTCAACATTTTGGTCTATTGTGCCGCTGTCGTGTACACTGTGGTGTTGACTTGATTGCGATGGACTGTTGACAAGTTATATGTACACCTTAAGTCACATTAGGCATACCAAGCCAGGGGGCCTGCATGAGTCATGAGGTTGGATGTCGTAGGCAACAACGGTTTTAAAGTACGCGCTAGTTGAGATGGGGAAGCTCAGTGTCTACATGTGTAATCGAGAGCTCCATGTACTCTGATCCCAGAATTCCATATCTACTCCAGAACTCCTTAGAATCAGGGCGATGTGATTCGCAATTATCCCGTCTTGATTGCCATGTCGTACTTTTTAAGCACCTATCTTTATCCCTTGTAATAAGCTTACTACATAACTTGTCCCAAAAGCCACTAATGAAATGCGCTGGGCCATAGGTAACTTGATGCTTGATGCATATTATTTAGTATACTCTTGATTATTGACGATAATCTAAGCGAGTGTATTCGTTACTCTAGATTTTATGTTTGGTTTTATATAGTTATCATAATACGACAACGGCGACGTCCCGAACGCCAGACAAAATCCCACGCGTTTCACAATCTTATTTTGTGTTTATCAATTTTGTAATATCCTGGCTACCGGTAATCGACATGAGCTCCAAGTTGATATCCATTCTTTAAATGTAGAACATGGAGTCTCTAATGTTGGGATGAATTTCGACTGACCCAGGGTCCGGCGCTGCAGCACTGCTACCTGCAGCCACTGACGTACCAGTCACAGAGGCTGCTGCACTCGGCGCAGGCGTGTCATAGAGGTGGGCAAGGTAGCACCGCGCACGATCACATGCAAGGTCGGCGTAATATGCTGGAGTACACAAACTGACAGCCTTGGTCGCACGACCGTACAGATAGCACATGTTGTGCGTGAGATCTTCGATAATATCTGCAACATTCTGGAAAGGCGCTGGGATCTGCTTAGCGTAGATCTGACGGAAGATCTCGTCGTGCACAATGTAGTAATGGCAAGGTCTCGCTGTGCCTTGGATTGCGGCGTGAGCTTGGAGGAAGAAGTCCCAGTTCCGTGCTTCTGTTACACCACGATCCACGACAGTGCCAGGTTTCGTATTGCCATAACGGTCTACATCATCCTTTTTCGCTGGGTAGAATCGTGTTTTGTGGCGCTTGCCACAGATTACCACTGTGAAACGTGGAAGGCTCTTCTTGGTGTCGGCCGCCGGATAAACCTGTTCGCATGCTTTTCGCATCTGATCCAGCTCTTGTGAGAGCACCATTCATATTGCCCTTCTGAAACTCCATCACGGTATACTAGGATATTATCTGGGAAGGATGTGTGATTACCCTTGTTTTCCATAGATTGAGGCGGGACTTGAGCATGCTGGCAAGGTCGTCCACGTTCTCCTGTCTCCCTCGTTGGATACGAAGGGTTGCAGGCCATTGGGAAAGACTGCTGTCCACAGAAGCTACCATTGCCGAGACGGAAGGCGCGTTGCCAGCTGAACCAGGAGCTGGGTGAGTGACATCAATGCCAACTACCATCGTCTTGCCTTCCCCAACTATGCCAAGACTCTTGGGCTCTACTTGCTGGTTGATGCCACCGAGCTTCAGATTGAATTTCAGCGCAACATTGGCAATGTACTGTTCACGCCCTTTGTCTTTGGCCAATTTGGTACCAACAGCACAAACGCTGTGTATACCAAAGTCCCTGTCAGCGAGGGTCTTGATCCGCTTGTACAAGGGAATATTGGCCTCAGGAAGTATGATGAACAGGAGCTCTACTCTGCCCGCATGTTGCTTGAGGTAAGTGCTCAGAGCCGGGTCATCGGTGTGCTTCAATTGCAATCTTTCTGGACCAGCTGATGGACTTGCGTTGATACCAATCTTGCGCAGACCCCGATGGAACTCGTCCAAAATGGCAACCAATTGCGGTTGGTTGAAAGCATCCCGCCTCCCAGGGAGTGCGATCAACACCGGCTTCCACTTCACGAGGTTGGCACCTTTGTTGAAGCGGATTTTGATCATATTCCAAATACCAAATTGTGGATTAGCGAAACTAAATTCGTCATTCTTTACCCCGTCCTTATAAACCACCCGAGGGCCATTGAGAATGCGACCAGGAACCTTAATCAGCCCGGGTGTGATGCTCAAGCCAAATGTGCGCAGAAGAACGTTGGTATTTGCATCCAGGCCAACAGTAGGGATGCCGTCCTCGACAAGGAATTGCGCATTTTCCCATGGTTTCCTCACCGCATGTATTATCATCTGCTGGGTCTGCAAAGCGTCGAGCTTCGCCTTGGATGGTTGACCGGGTTCGACAACGCAGACTTCTGGTGGGAGATAGACTGGATTTTCTCGGTTGCCGCAATTGACAACAGGCAGGTGTGGGTATTGGAGAGTCTGATTGTATGCTGTGAAGTGGATTTGGGTAAGTTTAATTACTCATGAACTGGAGGGGCATGCTGAACTTACTTGTACGAAAGAAATCATAGACACTGATGTACTTTCCGGATCCAGAGGTTGATGGCCCTTGTTTTGGAGCTTGGCCCTTGCTCTTCGTTGAAGAGCCACGTTCGCTATCGAGCCAAAACTCGACGTCTTTGGCGCCGGCCCCGTGCTGCTTGATACGAGGACGGTGCTCCATGCCGTGGCCATCATCTTTTCTGGCAAGCCCAAAAATGGTCTTCATCCGAGGGATCACCTGATTTGCCTTGTTGCGCTTTTCCTTCAAGTGCGTCGTCCGGACACGAACCAGTTTAAGGAACTTTTCGAGAGCGATTGTGTTTCGGGTACCATATCCTTCCATAAGTTCTGGCAACGGGCCGTTACGATAGAAAGCTCCATAACTCACATTGATGTTGACTAAGACACGACAGGTAGCAATCCGTACGCTTGAGAAAAATCCACGGATAACTTCCAGACCGGCTCCCAAGTCCCATTTGGGTGCGTTTTCATGCAGGGAAAAGCTTTTGGATGATCCAATCGTAGCTAGGTTGTTCGCTGATTTGGCATAGTGGTTCAGAAAGATATTGAGCGCCTGAACCAGTTCCAGTTTGTGTTCAAAAGATTGAGAGAGATTGGTAGAGTTCATCCAGTTCACCAGCTCGCCAAAGCTCAGAGTATTTGTGTATTGGACTCTGGCTCTGTAGATCGTAGCACCAGTAGCAGGCTCGTCTTCGCCCTCAGAACGATATTGGACTTGAACAATGTCATCATCATGCGAGAATTTCGTTTTCGAGATGATTGTAGAACGAAAGTCGGTTGCAATGTTGCCTTTGTAGGCTGACATCTCCGGTGTCTCGAGTAGGAGCTGGACAACGCGGTGCCGCTTTCTACCGGTAGCCTCTGGAGAGACGTCAACATCGTAACGATACAAAACCATGTTTGATGATGGAATTAGCTCGACATAGTTCGCTGTAAGCTCAACTTTTGCACCTCGAGTGCCATATCCTGGACGCGTTGGATTGCCTTCAGATAACTTCAACTTGCTAAGATCAAGCGTCTTCTTCGCAGGGGGGTGCAAAGCGTTTTCGTTACTCAGGACTCTTTGATCTAATGGTCGAAAATTCCTGTATTCTGGATTAATGCAAAGACAGCTTCAGCAGCAAGATAGCTGTGCCTTACTGGAAGATTTCGATTTCTTGCGCGCCACCTCTGCCACGCCTCGGCCTCTATCACCTCCTCGAAATCCACCTCTATCACCTCCTCGAGATCCACCTCTGTCGCCTCGAAACCCACCTCGGTCTCCACGTGAAGCGCCGCCACCCCGACCGCCAAAGTCACCTCGCCCCCCGAAATCACCCCGTCCTCGACCTCCAAATTCACCTCTCCCACCTCCACGGCCACCACCGCGGTCACCACGGAATCCACCGCGTCCTCGGTCGCTTCCACCCCGGGATGAGGAAGACATTTTGAATGGCTCGTGAGGAGTTCGGACAGACGGGAGAAACTGTATCGATGAGACGAGTCTCACGAACACGCAAGAACAATCAGCTTCGAACTTCAGTTGCTGATCAGATTCTGGCCATATATAAACATGTACAAATTTTGGGAGATGATCCGTCTTATTATGATTGCTGGATCCAAGGCCGAGATAACCAGGCTGAGACGAAAGCGTGATGTTTATGCGGTAAGACAGACGCGAAAGTGGGGTAGCTCCAAGTGGCCCCACTTTTCGCCACAGACGCTACGCCACGCGCTGTCATTTGCCTGCATCATCCAACCCAGTGTACAACTAACACCGCCCTGGCACTATATCAAGGCACCATGGCGACAGCCATCGCTGTGCACCGTCAATGATTCTCAAATGCAAATGTTGCTGTCTTGGTTTCTGCCTTAGAGAATTCCAGCTGTGAAGACAAGACAGTCCGTGGAACCTTGGCTCTGAGACATGCAGGATGGCGCTTAAATACATGTCTTGTTACAGAGCACGTCCACACCAATCAAAAATGGAAGGATCGGTACGGGCAGCGCCTAAACGCGCTGCTGAGTGCTTGACGTATCATGTTTCCTTGTCTGCTTGAACACTTAAACTCCAGCGGTGTTCGCTGAGAAATTTCTTGAAATTGAGCACCTTGTCCTCGTGTCGATACGATTATGGCGGTTGGACATGGATATCGTGGATCATATCGGCAGTCGACCAGATCGATGCGCCCGAGTGTATGTATTTGTCTCCCTTATCTTTAAGGACCGAAGAAGCATTGTTGACGGCAGATCAGATTGTTCCACACTCCTGCGAGATCTGTGAAGCATTGCTTCTTTTCCATCAGCGCAACGACAGTCCCTTCCCAGAGAAAGGATACTGGGACGTCATACCAGAGCCCCAATTTTCCCCTCATAAGGAGTATGGGTACTGGTTCTGCCTCGGCTTCGAGGAAGCACTTGAACTAGCAGAACAGGGCTGCAATCTAATGAGGTGGCTGGTAACCCTGGCCTTGCCTGATACCATTCCAGATTCTCAGTTACGGGCGTACTTCACGAACTATTCTTACGAACAAATATCCGTTGACTTTGTAAATGATATCAGTGATTATACACGCGACGAGGACTTCTCTAGAAGGCTCGTTTTGTGCTCTGATTCTGAGTATGTTCAAGCTACTCTCGAATAAATGAAGATGCTGACGTGCATAGTGACCCAGCTGCCACAGAACTCAAAGTGAGGCCCCCAAACTTGAACCCTGCGTCTATCGAGGCAATGGAAAGCGCCCGAGAATGGTTGAATACATGCATCAACACTCACACAATGTGTCCAAAGCCGTGGTCAGAACCGACTGGGCGTATTCAAGGCATGCCTGAAAAATGAAACCACGGAGATTAATCAAACTGTGGCTTGAAGAATCAAGCAAACAACTGGACCGAACCCTCAAGCTATCCTTGGTTGAGACTTTGACGATATCACACCCTGAGTACGCTGCCCTGAGTTATTGCTGGGGGGGAGATCAGGCCGTGAAGTTGTCAAAATCGAATCTGGCTACATGGTTCACAAATATCCCATATGAAAATCTACCGCAGACTATCAAGGATGCTGTTATGGTGACAGCTAGGATTGGTCTTGAATATCTTTGGATTGATGCTTTGTGTATTGTTCAGGATGACAACGATGACAAAGTTATCGAGCTCGCCAGCATGGCTGATATCTACTCACATGCCCAGATTACAATCCTGGCATCTCGAAGTGCCAAGGCAGAAGAAGGTTTCCTAAACCCAAGGACTTTTCCTTCTGAAAACAGTTTTCGTATTCCCTACATGTTGAAGAATGACCAAATCGGATCTGTGGTCTTATGGAACGGCAGGGATCTAGGAGCATCTGAACCCATCGATCAACGTGCCTGGTGCTTTCAAGAACGCGTCCTCTCACACCGAATTCTCGAGTTTGGGACAAACCTTACCCGTTATCGATGTGGCGCGAATCGCGAGGCAAAGCATGCAGCCGAAACGGATGGCTGGATTGCAGACTCCGACACTTGGGGACGTTCTGGTACTGGAACTCCAATAGTCCTCTCGAATGACTGGTTTTCATTGAATCCGCAAAGCGAAGAGTTCCTGAAACTCTGGAGATACATTGTCACGCACTATACAACACTCGGCATGACCGATCCTAGGGACAGACTGAACGCGATCTCAGGCGTCGCCCGAAGGTTCAGTAAAAACTCAAACGACTTATACTGTGTGGGCCTATGGCGACAACACCTACTACAACTCTTACTTTGGAGTGTACCCGTGAAACATGGAGTAAAACCAAAATCTTCTCGTATTGATCACTACATTGCTCCGTCGTGGTCTTGGGCGTCAATAACTTCACGTCTTGGTTATGACGACTTTGGATCCACTTGGATCGTTTGCAAAATACTTGAGGTTTCTGTTCAAAACTCCACTCCTGGGGATTGTTTCAGTAATGCCAACACTGCAAAGCTCACCATGCGTGCGCCTACACTTGCCGCGACTCTTGGCTGGGAACAACGTCAGCAGGAGACTTGTAACAGCACACCATGTGCATTCGGCTGGGGGGATTGTGATTGCAAAAACTTGGAAGCCCAAACTTCAGCTTGGTATTCTGGCGAGCGATACATTGTGCTTGAGTCTGAGATAGACTTGGTTGGTGTAAGGTGTGAATGTGAGGAACCTGTTGATGGAAGATGTGACGTGCTTCTGGTCTGCATCACTACATCCAAGGGCTTGATTGTCAGGCAGAAAGGCAAAACCCCAGAAACTTACGAGCGGATTGGCATATTTTCGGATTACAAAGCTCTGATAAATGATGATGTTTGGAGAGAGCTTGATCTTGTGCTAGTGTAGAGTAGATTTCTAGCTCTTTCTATTATACAGATTAGTTATATATAACTATTCTATCTTACACTAAGATTTTTCATTATTTTTTATATTTCTATATATCCTTAAGTAATACTTCTAACTAATACCAATCTGAATAGTTCTTGCCTGCGCCGTGGTAATATATACTATGTAAAAAGATAAGAGGAAATTCTTTGTTGGATGTAAGCAAGTGATAGGACGTATCTATAGCTAATATAGAATATTTTAAGTTTCTGTATGTAAACTTCGCAATACTAAGAAAAGACGTTTAGCTAGCAGTATAAAGGGCTACGTCTACAGTGATTGTCGGACGAGCACGTGACTTTTATGGAGTAGGCTTTGCCTGTTAGACCAAACCTGCCGTTGGTAGTACAGCACGAGCAATGATAGGGAGAATCAGATAGTAGGTAGTGGTGCACATAGTTAGACGACGCGCTAGCGTTCGAAGTATCCAAGAAAACGGCGCGTTACGCGCTCCCGTACACGATTGCTCAATCTTGTCACCCGCTGTAAAACAAATGAAGAGGACGAAACATGCCAACCGATTAATTACTTGTTGGATACTATTGTGACAATGTACTAAGTGTCTCGCACTTGGTACAGGTCATATGTCACCCAGTCATGTGAGTTTAAGTCACGTGGTTCATCTACATAGACCCCAGCTTCACTGCAGAAGTGGGGAGTTACCTCTCACACACAATACACAACAGTTCTTTCAAATCTTTTAGTTGTATCTCGATCGCGTCTACCAATCAGCTGCAGTGCTTGGTGATATCCCACCTCCAAGTAGGTATCATGGTCTCGCACTCCCGACACCCTTTCACTATAACTTTCCTTGTGTCACCTTACCCAATCCAATCCCAACATTAACAGTCAAGGTACCCACGGCCAGAATTCATAATACAAAATTAAATGCAATCCCAATTGTTCGCCGAAGCACCTTTCATCATCTCCCAAATCATACAATCATCATGCCTTCGCGTCATGTCTTTCATCGACAGCGTTTATTTGCGGGTGTCATCGAACTGCCCTCCCATGCCTCTCAAGTCGGCCTCCTGGGTGGCAGAGTCTTGCGTAGGCCGAACAGTGGCCTGAGGGGTGTAAGAAGCCGCGGTGCATCTGCGGACCAATTTTCCGTTTGCATCATATACACAAGAGCAATTTGTAGCCATCCTAGATGAAAAATCAGCGTGTTAGAAGGGGCTGTAGAGATAAAATGACGATAGGGTTGCCTACGATCTTGTTTCCGCGACTGTGAGAGCGGCATGGAGCTGATGTTGATTAGAGGACATGTTTGGCTATGATTGAATGAGTGTGTGCGTCTGCGGTGGTAATGTGTGTGGTGGTAGCTAAGAAGTCGAGCGTTGACAATCAAAGGTGGGAAGAGGGGGTATTTTATAGGGACAAAGGTGATACAAAACGGACGCTTCTCTTAACCCCTTGGAATCGAAAAGTTGCCTGTGTGACGAAATCGCTATCATAAGCAGCTGATTCAGGGCGAAGAAGCAACTACACGTATGGTCCTTTACCCACATGATTCTGCCACGATGGGCCAGTGCAGGTTACGGAGATTTTAATCAGCCGATCTGTCTGCCACAGGCAGGGGAGAATGCACACGACCTGTTAGATGCCGCGGCGGCAGGTTCCCTCGGCGCCCTCCACAGGGCCATTTTTGCCAGCCCCTTATCAACCTGACGTCTGCGTGGCCAGATTTTAGATCCAAATCTGGTGATGAAACACCATGACATTACATTCAGCTCACCACTGACACAGAACTAGATCACATATACGAGATACGATGTGACACAAAGCCGGTCTCGTAGGAATAGGGCCTAGACTGTGGACTCGAAGTCAAATCTACGCGGGAGCGCTATAGCAACAGGGCTATGATCGGTGACAAGGCATACGAGACGGGTGAAAGCCACTCTCAGCCGTTGCCGCTAAGCGGGTGCGCATAGCAGCTGTTGCAGTGTGCCTGATTTCAGCGATCTGTACCATCCTTTTCTGGAATAACTAGGTTGGGCAGCATTCCAGTTCAAACGAGTTGTTGAGCGTTGACCAATCGCTAAGTAGGGGGTGGATTCTAGTTAGTTCACTGACATGCGTAAAATTGTGCGTTTGAGAATGTAGAGAATGAGCGGGTGTAGGGGGTCGGGGGGTTGGCTCCGACAGGGCGAATGCATGTTCCTGCATGGAAGCTGCAGCTGCAGTGTATGTTAATTCCACACGCTTGCACCTGCATACCAACTGTGAGGCATGTGAGAGACATGAAAGAGTTGTCATCTACCGCTGTTTGTAAGTCATTTGCTTCCTTTTAGCCCCAACGCCTCAGAACATGCGATTTGATACAAATAACACAAAGCCCCCGTGATTTGTTTGGAGCGGGGCGTCAGCAATGTGAATATCACCCATTCTTCGTGGTAGAGCCTGAAATCCGGTAAGAGGAGACCCGGTATGGGAGAACTAACGGGGGTCGATGCGTGGAGAAAATGAAAGAGGGGTATTGATTGTAGTGGAGCGAAACTGCCAACATTGGTACTAGTGAGGCTGCTAGTTCGTCCCTTAGGCCTTTGATTCACCAATCACCTCTTGAGAACGCCACTGCACTATGAAATCAAGGCAACTACACAACAGTTTTAGGTATAGAATCTTGGGAATATATTTAGCCATAGCTAATAATCCACAATTGCCTTATTACATAGTTATTCAAATGTGTGCTCACCGATCATAATTCACATAAGGCACTGCCCCACTAACTGTCCTACGAGTCTATATCACTACTACAAAGAATAAGCTCAAAGTTAGTTGTTGTAAAGAGAGTTGCTCTCGCCTTGACTAAGTATTTGCCGTGGTAGTGGAGTATATTACCGTAGTGGAACCTCCTGCCACCGAGGTATGTACTCTAATTTCTGACAGGTAGCTACTGAGACGTAAGTGGCTCGTCTCAGACGGTGGCAGGTTGATACCTTGAGAAAAGAGCGCGAAAGAGATACGTTGTGCAGTTGCGAGGCATGCATTGTTGAAAACCGGCGAAGGCAATCGTCTTCTGGCTCGGCAATGCGTCCGAAATGCCTCATCCAGCGCGGGCGTCGGGCTATCCGTGTGGCTGGTTCAAGTCCCATCTGATGGGGGATGACGAAGCGCATATAAGAAGGGCGGTGGGAGATGTCGAAGCGTATATAGGACAGGGGGGATGACGAAGCGCACATGGGACAGGGCCTGAAGCTATACCTTGAAGCGGCTCATGCATGAGCCAATCTGAGGCGTCGATGCCTATGCGTTAGAAAACCATGGCCAAAGAGCCCTCGCTAACCCCTGTTCAAACACAACGTCGATTACATGGGCGCTGTTGTTCTATTCTGCTGTTTTGGAACAACGATGGCAGCCATGTGCAACAGGCAAAAAAGCGCACTTGTGTGTTTGTGTGTGGCGTAGCTGTCTTGGACAACGACGTTTGTCGTCACACCGCCTCCCCCCATCCCATAGGGAGCATGTGTAACCTGCTGAGGGACCTCGGTTCGTCAGAGGGCGGCAGTCGATGACTCGCAGTCAACCGACACACGCCAAAGCATTCGAGTCCAGGACGGCTGGGTTGCTATACGGCACATGTACGCACAAAGTACATGTTCTCCAACCGAACTTCTAGAAGCGTGTCCTGCGAGCGCTCATGGGCACGCAACTTTCAAGTTGACACTCTGCCAAGAGTTCGGACCAAGTGTCACCCCTTGCCGGATTTCAACATGGGAGAGCGTAGGGTGCACTGGAGTGACATCTTGAGAAATCCTCATTGTATGTGATATCGCTGACACGACCAGGAAATTAAACCAGACGTGTCTTGTTCCCCATTGCTGCCCAGTCGCTTGCAACCGGAAGATGCGTCGAACCACTTACAGCCTGGTCGGTTAACTTTCTGGATCCGCGAGTTTGGCTGCGTGAGATTCTACATACCGTGCGGCTGGTACACCACGGAGATATCTCCGCCATGGACATAGCTATCTCACAAACAGGGCGCGGAGAGTTCTGCAAGTCGCTCCAAGTAGCCCTGTGCCGTTGGCCGGACACATGCCGGAATCAGATGCACAGCCTCCCGTCCTCCCGGCGCTACCGGCGCCGCGGGCAGGCAAACAACATCCATCTCACCACCACCACCATCACCACCGGCACCATCTCCGCCGCCGTTTACTGGCCGCTCCTGCTCCGCTCCACATTCGCCGTCTACAAGGGATCCACCTTCCAGCCATGACATGTAACCACCATGGCGTCGCTTGTCACTTCTTCTTTCGCCAGCCACTGCTACTGCTGTCGTCGCTTGACGCCTTGCGGGTTGATGCGCTCACCCCCTGATCGAAGAAGATACTTTTAGCGGTTATGGCTCGCGTACTGAAGGCGTCTATTACTCGATCAGGGGAGTACTCTAGTCTGCAGAAGTTTGACCGATATTTTGACGAATGTCTCTGTCCCTCACTTATCACGTCTTCTCAGCTGCGTGTCACCAAGCAAATTTGAATCCCGTGACAAAGGCTTGGCAGCGTCGGGAGATTCGAAGTCCAAGGGTGGGCCAGGAATTGAGTTTGGCAAGGTATCAGTATTATAACGAGAGCAAGGAGCAGATCCAATGGTCGTTATCGGTCATCGCACCAACAATAGGGCGTATCGTATCATAAGACAAAATCTGACCGGTGGTAGTGGATCACAAGCGATACTTGTCCATTTCATGGGTGTGGAAGCTGAGGTCACTTTTGGACAAAGGGAATTGATTGAGGGAATGGATCCAATATTCTCTGATCTTCCAAACCAGTTTATTGGCCAAACTATATACTCGTCTAGCTCCACTTGAGCGACTATGTAATCGCTGGTTGATCCACTATCTTATATGATTTTGATCTCATCAACTGATCCATGGGCTTCAAGAGCTGACTTTGATTAGTCAGTCAACATCATTCATGTACTGTTCCGCTGCGACCATGGGTTTTGCAACCAAGCCCAGTATACAATATGCAAGTCCGAGCTCCTCAGTTGTTCTTTCTACCATAGATACTATGTTCCAAAAAAAGATACCCCCGTTTTTTTTCTCGAGTCAGTTTGCGACGGGAAATTTGTCACAATGTAGCGCAATATATGTACGTAGCAATAGTCTAAGCAACCAACATCCATCAACTTCTGCCACTGTTTGCACGTGGCAATGCAAAACTTCGAAACATTATAATCGGATTGGCATGTTTTCAGATTGGAAATACGGAATTTCAGATGATGTCTGTATAGAAAAAGACGTTGTCTTAGTATAGAATTATGTAGAACTCGGTTGGTCGGGTGAGGGTAATAGTATTCCACATTCAAACGTCATCGTGATATATCTCAGACCTGAGCTTCATCATGTTTCCTTTGTCAAAACTTACTAACATGGTGTATACAGCTAGACGTGCTGGCCGTTGGGATATGCAGGCAAATGGCACGTTACACACTTCTGTACGCGATTGGTCGACCATGTCGCAAAGATATGCCACAAACACAGCAATATGCACAATGAAGCGGGGTTTTATTCAGTCAAAGACGTCAATCGATTTTTGAACCAATCAATGCGCAGTCCATATGAGCAAACAATTGTCGGTGTCGATTTGACTGATTAAGAGGGAAAGATTAAATTTGTTCGTTCAAGCAATCTGAGACACATTTTCTTTCTTGCCGGTTTCGCTGCTATGACTCGATAAGCACCCAGCCATTCCCTCATTCTGGCAAAATGGAGAACTCCAAAGTTGCAGCAACCCACGAAATCGATGATGCCTTTGATAATCCACAGCCTGAGAACAACGCCAGTGAGAACGTCAGCCATCCGGAAACCGATAGGAGCATTACCAGAGGGTTCCAAAATTTGGGTAGGTTGGTATATGACTTGGTTACAGTCAAGGTCAAATTGGCTGCAACGAAAGTGAAGACAGCCGCCTTGCAGGTCCAAGACTCCGTGTTATCGGCTGCCAAGGTACTGAAGGAGAAAGGCCTCATCGAGGCTGCGAAGGATCTCAAAGACTGGATCTCCGAACATCCATGGGAGACCGCTCTCATTGTTGCACCTCTTGTTGCCACAGCATGTACAGCCATCACTCTCTTGTTGATTGGATTCGGTCCACACGGCATCGCAGCTGGTAAGTATTCATTAAATACTACTAGAGTTTTGGCCCAACTAAAATTTTGATTCATCATAGGCAGCGCGGCAGCCGCTATCCAGGCCGGAATCGGTAACGTTGTCGCCCAGTCCCTGTTCGCTACTTGCACTAGTGCGATGATGGGTGGGTACGGGGCTCCCATTATTTTCGGTTGCACTTGGGCCCTGACTACCGCCGCTATAGCAGCCGCCGGGAAGTTGTGGAGATGGTGGAACGGCCCGAATGAGCGTCGCCTAGTACGCATACAGGCAAGACCATCAACGACCGTTTTGGGATCGCTTAGCAGAGCGACAGATACACTCATTCTCAACTCTGCAATCGTAGTTGCACTTGTCGTGTACTATGCCAGGAGTCGGATTCAGGCTCGTAGGCAAAGGCCCGAAGATGAGAGACCTCTTTTCTAAGCAGGCTTCGCAACCCTGCAGGATCACCTGGCCCCACGGTTGGTGGGGACGACTACTATTTACATACTGAGATCGGAAAAGAGTGCTTACAGGATGTAATGGTGAGAGAGACCAGGTGGAGCATGTATGATATATTTCATCAGCATCAAGCGCTGCTGAGTGTTTTCCGCATCCCCAGTGGACACCAATACGAGAAAGATGACTCTTTGGAGATTACCAAAGGTTACGAGACATTGTTCCTTTTTCTATTCTCGGATTGTGGTCGGGTTGCGACGACCCTTTGCGAACAAACTGAATACAGAATATGATAAATCTCACGCAGTTGAAACTTAATTTGAATGCGACAGATTAGCACCAAACAATCACAGTGATCTGACAGTTTGTACCCTACACAGGCTTCGTGGGCCGCTGTTAGAATTCCAACGTCTTCGAATCATGAGCAGAGTGATACAGTTATCGTTTAGGATTACTTAAGTATACCAGGATTAAATTTGATGAGTGCTAGAGCCCATTGATCTACAGGAGCATACTGCTAGGTTAGGTCAAGTGAAAGGGCGGAATTCCGCAAATATGCAGCCCAGCATCAGTTACCAAAAAGAGTTGTTAGTAGCCGCTAATGTACAACGTAGGGCTCACAGTGGATCTCTCGGGCAATTCATGATGCATATAAACATTGAAATATGTATGGAAATCGTAACTGTTAATGGCGTGGTGTGGCGGAGTTCGCGTCTTGGCGGCGTCGCCTGATGCTGAGTAACAAGGGGCACACGCCATCAACATCAGCCGTTGGTACAGATTGCCTTACCCAGACCACCCGCTCCGAGCCTGTCCAAGCCCTGCATCATGCCAGCAGCAGATCGGATAAGAAGCACCAACCCTCAGGGCCGGCAGAAGTCATGCGCTGAGTGCGTCAAGTCCAAACGTAAATGTGGCTTGGAGCAACCCGTTTGCATACGATGCATCAGGCGACATACCTCTTGTATTTACCCACCACAGCCTCGCGCGCAAACCGCAATTCCGCACGTCTCCACGCCTGGAAACGACACCAACTTCGACCATGCCCAGCTACACGCGGACATATCAGGAGTGGAAAATGCCAACCTCTATTTCGATTTCGACATGTCCGCTGTGGCGACAGCTTCCACTGTGGACTTCTTGGACTTCGATTTCCCAACCATCACAAGCTTCGCCAACCCACTTCCAGCAATGTGGCGAGATTCCCCAGACCCTGAAGACCGGATGACACTCCAAAAGAGCCATGCGCGATCATGGACCACGTTTTCATTGACACACCTCTCGCCTTTTGCCAAGGCGAGGATGGGGTACTTTGTGGAGCATATAAAGCTTGTCCCGAGAATGATGGTGGAGCAAAACTGCACCCTGTGGATGCACCCAATGCTCTACGAAGACCACATGCCGCATTCCTTGGGGGATGCATACGCTGCATGTGCACTTTATATGGTCAAAAATCAGACCAACGCTGAGCGCGTCGTGCGCCACATCCAGAGCCGTGCAGAAGACCTGATGAAAGCAACTGTGCCCAATTCACCGCTGGAAATCCTCGCCCGAACGCACGCAATCATGCTGTACCAGATCATGCTTGTATTCGGTGGCGACTTTCGATGTTACGCACAAGCCGAGGCCTTGATACCCCATCTTGAAAAAATGGGTACGCACCTACTACTGATTGCGTCTGAGCAGAACGAGCCTGTGGGTCCACTTCCGCTTTATCCCACCACGGCTGCTCACTCGGCTTGGAAATCATACATTTTTCGAGAGTCAACTCGACGCACGCTTCTCTCAGCCTTTCAAATCGCTGTCATGTGCAATATACTTCGTGGGCAGATGAAAAATTGTGCGGAGAATCTTTCATTGGGAACTTCTATTACATTATCAGCACGCCTTTGGAATGCCACCAATGCCGTTGATTTCGCAATGAGTTGGAACACGAAGAACCATTTCGTCGTCAAGAACTTGGACTTTACTGAAGTCCTGGAGAATGCGCAGCCTGACGATCTAGATGTTTTTGCCAATATTCTTCTCATCTCCTTGCAGGGCATTGACGACATACGTGGCTGGTACTGTTCACGGGGCGCGGACTTACGAATCCCTTAATTGTAACACCTAAATACTTCTTTCATGAAGCAAAATGGTTGCAATACATATGTTCGAAATTCATCTCTCCTGAGCCGTAGATTTGGTCTCACCATCTATCTAGCAGCGTCCGAACGATATCTCAGCCATCCTCTAAGCTATGCATTTGGCGACCCGGTAGCGGCACTTCAGGGAAAGAGCAAAACTTGTCTGAATTCGTCAAGAACGTCTGAGCGCAATTAAATTCTCAGCCGGCAATCCAGTCGCGCTCAGCCGTTGTTAGGGAATGATGGCACCAAGGTCAACTCAATCCCATCTCGCAGGAATTGCGTGTTGGGAATGTTGTATAACAAAGGCCGAGATCACGTTGATCTTCTGACTCGTAACCAGAGGGCAGAACCTTGCCATTGTATTCAATGATAAATCTTTCATTGCTTGGTCGACTCGAGATTTGCTGAAAAAACGCGCTGGCTCTATCCCTGCGGGTCGTAAGCTGTTGATGATGTAGTGCAGACGGCATCATCGACAGGCGGCAAGTTTCGCTCCCAGGTACTTCCAACATTACTCCGATCAATCTCATCATCAGTCTTCAGATAACACTTCTTTGGGATATGGCCGGGATTTCAGCAGCGATAGTAATTCTTGGCCCGTCGTTTCTGCAAGCGGACGTTGTTCCCTTTTTGATTCTCTCCTGTACAAGATCGAAATTGTCAATTAAGGTAGTTTCCAAGACTATTTGATTAGCGTACCTCGCCTATTCTTTTCATTGTCACAATCGTCGTCACGTTGGAACCTGCTTGTGTCTGAATAGTTGCGTCGATCATCTTGAGACTGACTTCGGCTTCGGTACCTGCGGCTATTCTTGCGGTCTTCGGGGCGACCAGGCGAGCGGCTGCATCCACCATCACCATCCTTGCCATAGAATTTCCTGGGTTGTTTCAATGCCGAATTCTTGGGGTATTCATCTGGTGGTGGCCGAGAACGTCGTCTGACCAAGAGCCCGCATTGTGGAGTACCAGGGTTGATGAGCATGCTGTGCTGGCCCTTAATTGACCTTGTCGATGGCACTGCCGTTTTGGGGCCAGGATGAACCTGAATCTATCAGATTGGGCCATTCTCAGGGGTTGTTTGATGAGACGTGTGCAGAGAAGGGTCGTAGGTGATTGAATACCCGCCGAGGCCAGACGCGCATCTCACCATGACCGACTGCTTCAACGTCGTTTCTCTGATGTAACCGACTGTTTCCAGTCTGTTAACACGTAGGAGGCGACACATCTATCTGGAGGCATACACGATATGTAAATGTATATCCGGAAGTTCTCACCACGTATCGTACAGTCCAAGCACATCTAGCCTTGAGTTTAGCTCTGCTATTCCTGTTGGGCACTCAATATAGCCGCCGTATCTTTATAGGAAGCGATGAATTCCTCAACAGTGTACTGTTTAGCTATCGAGGGCTGTCATTGCTATTATCATAGAGGACACCCTTTTCTTCTATCGCAACAAATGCTGTTTCCTCATCCCTTGACCGTTCGTTTTCAGTACTCTCATACAACTCGAAGATCGGCTCCATATCCACCTTTTCAACCTGGATATCAGGCTCATTCCTTTCACTCTCACGTTCGGAGCCGTACAGTTCAGGGTAGAGACGCGCATCCATCTCTGCAAACGGCAGGCCATCCTTCTCAAACACAGCCGCACCTTCGGTCTCTACCTTTGGCTGACCGCCACACTCTACCCTTGGAGCCTCGATTTCGGGCTCGGGTTGATTTTTGGGCCTCCTTCTTCGGCGGTAGAACCAGAACCCTAAGAGCGAGGCAATCACTAACAATAGGATGCTGCCTATTGCTATTCCTGCTATGGCACCCTTGCTCAAACGCTCTTCGATAAGGTCGGCTGTTGCTCTGGCACTTGATATTGGAATAAGCTGCTGCTTTTCGTCGGGTGCTGGGAACAATGCTTGATGGATGGAGAAATGACGTCGCTCATAGTCCATCTTGATATACGCTTCTTGGAAAAACGTACGCCCTAAGGTGTACTGAGTCTGGTTGTATGCCCGTCTTATTGGGAAGTAGTTTGTTGCATTCTTGTAGATGGGATATGAAGCTTGCTGATCAAATGCGCTATAAGGAAGCACTATCTCCACTTGACTCGCAGGGTCAGATGCGGTTTGGCCAAATCTGAATGTTACTTTTGGGTTTCGCCGCACGAGATCTGCATGTGTCGATGGATCGACCAAGTAGAGATCTGTCGTGTTGTCGTATGTCAAGTTGAATGCTTTTTCAAACTGGTCGCAGGCGGATACCGGTAGCCATATCTGAGACTCTGCAAAGTCTACCAACATATACGGTGCATTTTCCGGCAAAAGACTGACTGGTTGGTCAGCCATGTTCTGTGTTGTTATCCACTGTAAGCTCAGACTAGGCTTACGGCTGTCGTTGGAGTCAAAGGGGAATGTGATGTTATTTGGAACAAATCGAGACTGATCGTAACCACCCCAGGTCAAGCTACCAAACGTGGTTGGCGTTTCTGGGTGACTGGTAAGTTCTTTGCAAGTCTGAACAATGGCTTAAATGCGTCAACTTACTATAATAAGCTCCTGCTGTATACCCATAACTCAAGCTTGGTATATACCCTTCCTCCTTCAAAGTGGTTATCAAACTCCGCTGCGGATTCGAAAAATCGGAAAAGTTGCTCGGCTTATCATCCATGCCCAGCCGTCCAACCCACAAGCGTGGGTTTACGACCGCTCCGACCGTCTGGTTTTCAAGAGTAGGACCTCCCGAGTTTGCAACCATCAATCCCAAAGTGTCGAGACCATATAGACCAGACGAATTGTAACCCAGCTCTGAGCGCGTTTGGGTATAGTAAATACCAATCTCGTGCCATGTACTAGACTGGTTTGCTTGGAAGCCGTCATTTGGTCTACCTTGGTAGACTTCGGCACCGCGCGAGTTGGTGCAAGCAAGCTAGAAGAAAAAGCCATCAGTAAAAGCTCTTTGGTTTCGAAAAGAGACTAAACCAACCTTGCTCAATGTCTGATTATCTTTACAGGCCCCAACCATTGGAAGAAACGTCTCGCTCGTGACTGTCGATGGCAGAACGCGAAAGCTCTGCTCAGGCGTGCCTGCACGCACAAAGAATGTGGACCATTTGCCATCATTTCCGTCAAAATATTGTGACGGGGAAAATGATATTGGCGCAGCGCTCGCTGCTGCGCGAGAAGACTGGGCGGACGACATTGCGCCACTAGGAAATGACAAGACACTAGTATGTCTGAGCGTAGATTTCTGAACGTCTGGTAAAGAATAGTAATACTAAGAGCAGTAGAATACGGAAGATATACGGGTCAGGCGAAAACAAAAAAAAAGTGTGGCTAAAGTGTCTGATAGGCTTTGCCCAGCTATCAGTTTATCCATCTGGGCCCTTCGATATCACTTCGTCTGACAGCCTCAGTTACGGTAAAGCCGATATCAAACAAGAAGGTCCCGACATACCGATAACGCCCGGTGCCTAGAGCCATGTCTTCAGCTTTTGGATATGACGAATAATGCTCTGCTGCTGTATGAGACACGCGACTCAAGGAACGAAATGACTGTGTCTTGGCCCCATTACGGCTTGCCCTGACTAGCACATGAGCTCCCATCGTCGACCGATTAACTCAAGTTTGTAGCAGTCACGAGCTGAAAGACCGGCTTTAGCGTTCGGCCCCCAGTTGTTCGGACTAGGTCATCGTGTTGGCTGCTTAATCATCGACAATTATACATATCCGGTAGGGGGCCAAATGCCCCGCCAATGAACCGCAATGTCAACTGTCGACGTCGGGAACGTTGCTTCCGAGCTAGTCTCATAATTTCCAACGGCACTTATCCAACTACGATTAGTCTGAACTGGAGTGTTTCTATTTGAAGCCGATCTTGCATAGTCTCGCATCCTGATCTCATCGTGCGCTCGTCTGATCCACCTCACTCCTTTGACCCACCTTTCCACGGAGCCGATTTAAGAAAGATGAAGAATCAAGATGTAAGAGCTAAGCAAAGAAGAGCTCCACGATTGCGCTGATGCATGCTTTCTAATGGCCAAAGGGTTGGCCTGAGAGGTCATCACGGAGTTGGGTTGATGCGAAGGAAAGATTCTGGCGTTCCGTTACCAAAACCTATTCATCCACCATTTGATTGAAGGCAGTATAAACAGAGGAAAGGAATCCCGAGCATGAAGAAAAGGAGATAACCACGCTCAATATCAGCTCGTTGAGCCTATACTATACACAACAGGTGGCTTTTGCGAACTGGTGACTTGTTTCCAAGGCATCCGATTCAAGAACTCTTTCTCTACCTATCTCTTACCTAGAGCGCTCTCACGACTCGTAAACATGGCACCTAAATGCGTTGCCTACGTAGTGCTTGCTAGCATCATGTCATTGCAGGCTATAGCGGCACCCTATCCACAGATGGACCCTGGACTTGCAGCCATGTGTAGTGACCGCACTATACCCTGGTCAGTTCAATCCTGCCCCTTCCTTTGCCACTGTAGGTGTTGATAAATTACAGGCAGGAGAAACTCGACGTTTGCCCAGTTTGCAATATACCCGACATACCGAGGTGAGTTCTGGCCCTGCTATAGCTAGAAGTAATGAAGAGAGGGGATGCTTATCGACTACAGAGAATACACGGACGGGAAATGCGGCGGCGGTGCCGGTCCCGGTGCTCATGTAATTGCTCCAGGGGTCTGGCGACGCGATGCAGCTGGATCGGAGTTGCTAAAAAAAGACGAAGAAGGCTCTACTGAAAACGAGGCTGCCAATGGTATCTCGGACGAAGCAACCGTCGAGGATATGATGATCAACGACATTATTACCCACAAACCAGCTCCTGGAGTGTGGAAGAGGATAAAGGTGATTATAAACCCTGGGGGTTCAACCATTGGAGGGTTTAAAAATGAGGTTGAAACCACTGGGGCCGTAACCCACGTGCAAGCGAGCGACGTCAGTGGCGATCATCCGCCAAAGGCCGGCGGGAAGAAACGAGAGACAAGCCCTGCATCTGCGGTGAACGATGTTCACCGCCGTGAGGAGCTTGTTGGTGCGAGCGAGTGAGTTGGTTAATTTTGGGCTGCTGGGTTATGAGAGGAAGGGGGAACATCGCAGAGAATACTAAGATGAGCTTTTCCTTGCCGATGATAGTGTCTTCGTTCCATTGAATCTCTCAATTTGTTGCATTTGGAGTCGAAGCATGCATATAGACGGGATTGATTTTTGCCAATGTTTCCGGGATATGGGGGGGTTTTTTTTCGGTTTGTTTTGCGTTTTGTTCCTGTTTGGGTGGTGGTACGTAGACATGCATGATCATTAGTGTCGCTTTAGCTCTGAATTTGGACCCTTATGTTTGGTAATATTTTGTGCCACGGGTAGATCACATGAATCATACAAAGTGGAGCTACTGTTCCACACCAGATCAGTATGGAGAGAGATGGATAGTTAGAGATGGAACCAAAAAGGTTGAGTGAAATTTCCGGCTTAATGTATTTTCCCCGCAAAGGTGTTACACGGTTATATACGTATATTCAATGATATATCCTGCCCAGTGCCCTCTGTCCGTGGTATTTGCTTGCTGAAAAGCTATGATACCGAAAA
Source organism: Curvularia verruculosa (assembly GCA_036172615.1). Classification (NCBI taxonomy): domain Eukaryota; kingdom Fungi; phylum Ascomycota; class Dothideomycetes; order Pleosporales; family Pleosporaceae; genus Curvularia; species Curvularia verruculosa. Next base: position 37,419 of record JAWDHC010000221.1, read on the forward strand.
AGAAATAGAAAAAGAAATCGATATGGAGATAAAAATGCCAATAATGACCCACCACCGTCCCATGTCCAGCCCAACTCTCCAACGCCGTCCCCCCGACACCTCGGCTATATTGCCTCCCTAAATACACTCCGCCGACTCTCAGTCGGACTGTTATCATGGTCGTCGGCGCCGTCATTTTTCTTGTGAGATTTCGCGCTGGGCATAGTGGCTGTCGCGGCACCGTGATAACCTGTGTCTGAGTCCATCACGGGTCTTGGGCTCACACCACGAAGGCTAGCCGCATTGTCATCGCCAAAAGGATTCTTTCCACTCTGGGCATCGAGATGCTCGTCGTACGACTCGCGGGTGCGACTGCGGCCACGAGGGGGTTCCCCAGCAAAAGGGTTTGCGGATTGGTGGGTAGACACGGGGTCATGGAGGCCCAATTCCTGTTCTTCGTAGTATGCTTCGTCGCCTACACGGGAGCTCCATGCTTCGTCGGGGTCGAGACGACTGCCAGCGCCGCGACCACCGCCAACACCGCGCGTGTTTCCGTAGCCCGAGTCTTCATAGCCGCTACCAGTGGTGTACCTGTTGTTGCGGTTCTTGAATTTGCGTACTTGAGTGTCAATCCAACCTTTGATGCCAGTAGGAGCGGGGCCCGGGTAATTTGAAGCGTCTGTGCCCGAGGCGCTGCTGAGAGCGACCAAGGGGTTCATCGAGGGGGGAGGGAGACCATTGCGTGAGGCATTCCAGCGCGCGTAGAAATACCAGCCAAAGTAGGAGATGGAGAGGACGAGAATGAGGATGATGGCGAAGACAAGCCAGCCGTTCATGGTGGCGGCGGTGACGGCAGTGCGAGGTTATAAAGGAGGAGAGGAGAGGAGAGAAGAGGAGAGGTGGTCAGTGTCGCATGTGCGTGATGACAGAGGCTATCGCAACAGGGCGGATACGACGTGGGTTGGGTTTTGGACCTTTGGGAGACAGAGTCTGGCCTCAGGATCAGCACAGGCAGCGGCGGAGAGGCTCCTGTGCAGTCCAGGGAGATTGGGGGAGTAGGGCGGCTTCCAGACGTCGCAGTGGTCGAGATGTTTGTTCAGCTGACAGTGTGAGGCTGTGTGTCTTTGGCTGCCGGGCCTTCACTCTAGGCTTCTTTCTCAGCGCCCGTTGCCAAGTGATGACGTAACCCTCACTCCCGCGGCCGGCCGACAGCACGTGACTGCCTTCCGCCTGTACTGTCTTCCGTCTCAAACAAGGCAGCAAGAATATGGACGTTGCCGCGGATAATGCTCGTCTGCTCACTATTCGTGCAGAACTCCAACTTCAGATTAAAAGATGCAGGCTGCTTGGGCTCTACCACGGGCGCCTGTTTATTGGTCGTGCCGCATGCGGGCTAGCACGCGATAAAAATAGGACAGCGTGCGCTGTTTGGTTTCCAAGTCTCTTTGCTGCACGAAAAACGTGGGTGTAGGCACATGTAGCTTGGTGATATGTAAGTAGGTACATACATATTCGCTGGTGACCAAGACTGGATTACCAATCAAATGCCCAAGCAAGCTCAACCACCGGCTTCTTCCGCATCTTCCGTTGTCTAGGTAGAGATGGCCATGCATTGACAAACAGCCCCTCAATGATATCATTTCCATAGCTCCATACCCGTACCCCTCCCTCAGTTAACCCCTCCACTGGTTCCCAAGCCATGGCGTCTCCCAACGAGCCATCTCAGCCCCGGAGAATTACCACTGACATTACCACTATAGACGGTTCTTCTCAAGCCACTATCACTTTAGAGGAAAACAAAGACGCCGCCCGACCACCTAGCCTCTTGGATATCTCCAAACAACCTCTCAAATCCCCGCCTCTGAACAAGACAGAGCGGCGTCAGATACATGTCATCGTATCCGTGGGATCTGGAGCTCGTCAAGCAGACCCCTTCTTCCACCATGTTGTCAAGCCCATCCTGACTGTCATCCATGGCGAAGACGGGATATCGGATTTAAAACTGCACACCACGACTTCGGAAACATCCATCTCAGACTTGACAAGCAATCTCTTCTTCCCAGCCGCAAACAGGGGGGTCCCCATTCGCATCATCTTGCTCTCGGGCGACGGCGGCGTAGTCGATCTAGTCAATGGTCTCATGTCCCCTGCTCAGAGCGATGCATATGTTCCCCCAGACGTCGTCTTACTGCCCCTGGGGACCGCAAACGCCTTGTACCACTCCATCAACAAGGGGAAGCCGCTAACCTGGGGCATCGACGCCCTGGCATCCACCTTGTCCAAGCCTCTCCCTGTCTTTACAGCGTCTTTTTCCCCAGGCGCACGTTTGTTAGTCGACGAGGCACGCAGCGAACAATGCTTACCACAGGATGAGAACGGTAATGGCGTGCTCCATGGCACGGTCGTAGCAAGCTGGGGCATGCATGCCTCTCTCGTTGGTGACAGCGACACAGCCCACTACCGCCAATACGGCGTCGAGCGCTTCAAAATGGCTGCAAAAGAAGCCCTGTATCCCGCCGACGGCGCTGCGCCCCATGCCTACAAAGCCTGCGTCGAGCTGTTGCACAACGACCAATGGACGCAGCTGGAACAACAGGAGCACATGTACCTCTTGGCAACCCTCGTGTCGCATCTCGAACAGCCGTTTTGCATATCTCCGAGTACAAGCCCGCTCGACGGGAGTATGCGTCTCGTGCATTTCGGCCCGACAAGTGGAGACGATGCCATGCGCATCATGACTTTAGCGTATCAAGGGGGTTCACATGTCCACGACCCGGCTGTACGCTATGAGGATATCCATGGCCTGCGCATCCGGTTCAAAGGCATGGAGCAAGACGGACGCTGGAGACGCATCTGTGTAGATGGCAAGATTGTGAGGGTCGAAGCAGACGGGTGGGTAGAGATTCGGAAAAACCAGAAGCGCGCTTTGAACGTAGTTGTTCCTTAGAAACATGCAAGAAATAGTCGGCGCTTGCGATTGATACAAGACAATACCATTAACGTAGCTCAACTGTAACAAGGCGCGAAGGGGGGATATCTGAGAACCAATTTGTAGTGTCCAAGCCGTCATGAGTATGTCCCTGTATATAACCCAACGCCCAATATCCACGCATACATATTTGTAACGTTTTTTTGCTCCCCGCCCACAAAAGAAAAGAAAAGAAAAACAGGAAGAAGAAAAACAGAAAAGGGGTGGGAAAAAAAAGAAGAAGATATCGTCTAAACAAAGTGGTCAAAACCCAGCCATCAATATCCCTGGTACGGCTGTCCCTGTGCATACTGTTGCTGAGTCCTTGCAAAGTCTTGCGGGTTGTAGGTATACTGCTGCGGAATTTTCTGTGCGCTCTCCCTTCTCTGCCTGGTATCGTGCTCCTCCCTTGTTTCCTCCATGGTGGGTAGCTCGGTCGCGAACGCCTTGGACTCGAGGCCGGGGGAACGCATGCCCTCGGACGGAGCATACGAGCTTGGTCGTGATGACATTGTGCTGTGTGATGTCGTCGACCAGCGTGCGTCTTGGAGCCGCGGGGAAGCTTGTGATGGTTCCGAAGCATAAGAGGCTCGTTTTTCATTCAACTGCGCCTGCCCCTGCGAGGGCGACGACGACGGGGGATAGTAAAAGTCGCCGGGAAGTTCCATGACGACGTTGTTCTGGCCGAGGAGTTGCTTGGGTGGGATTGGAGGCGCATATTGCTGGTCAGGCTGTGCATAACTCATGCTTTGTCGGTGGGAATAGGCTGGCGATGGACGGGGGGACGTGGGTGTTTGGTAGGGCTGTGTTGGTGATGGATGTGGCGACCTCTGATCAAACGCTGAACGATCCGCTGGGTTGATTGTCTTGAGTCGGCCGTTCTCCATCATCGCTTGAATCGCACCAGCGTCAAGCAGTTCTGCCTTCTTGACCAACCTTTCTACCATGACTTTGGCGGCGGCTTGCATTTCTTTCTTTACGAAGCTCACCATGGCGACGTTGCATTTGATCTCGACATCTTCTCTGATGTACAGTCCCTCTGGTGGCGCAGTAGAGCCCAGCTCCTTTGGTTCCGGCGGTTCGCCAGGTTGGTTTCCGCAAATCTGCCATTTATTTCGCAGATCTACATTGGCAGGTGCATATGTGTGTGTCTGCAGACCGAAGGGAAGGTCGTGGAACACACCCCGAAACTTGATGGCGCCGCTACCCATTTTACCAATACCGGGTATATACTGGATGCGCTGTGAGATTTCATACCAAGTCGAATAAAACTCGTCAGCAGGCGCGTCGCGCGGTGCTTTGATGGGCTCATGACCGGTAACGAGCGGGTTCAGCTCGATAATCTCGGCGTGATTGTGCAGGAAGTCGATGGCGAGCTGGCGCGGTATGAAGGAGGGTATGGGCGTAATGTGCACATATGACGTCTTTTTGCGCATCATGTTGGCGGCCGGCGATCAACGTCTGGTGGATACTGTGCAGAATAGGTATTTTGGCGGGTGGGTGGAAGAGGAGTGTTTCTACGCAAAACACCTGCTGATGCGGCTTGAGGGAGGAGAGCGGGCGCCTGACGAGGGGCTAGAGAGACGGAGACGGATAATAAGCTGCCTGCTGACGGACGGTATACTTGCTTGTGTAAGTACGTATGCTACCGGTTTGTTAGCGTATGCCGTAGTAATCACCACCGCTCAAGACCGGCATAGGGATACGCGTCGCGCACGTGGTGGAAGCTATGTATGTCAGAGAGACGCTAAACGGACTGTACTCTCTTCATATTCTCCATCACAGCCCAGTGTCATCCCCTGTAATCCCAGACGTTTTGCACAAAACACGGTGAGCTCAGGCTGCCATGGCTGGTACCGCAGACTCGTAGGGCGGCTGGTCCCCGCAGTGGAGCCGACTATACAAATTTGGGCCGCCATCTTTCAGCTCATGCAGGTGGGGGCCAAAGGCTGAGATGAATCAGCAGCTCCGGGCTGCGCCACTTCATCTCTGTTGAGATAGCCACTGCCAAAGCAGGGCTAGACTGCGAGCAGCAACGTGGTGGTCGTCTATTGCTGGTGTACTGCATCTGCCCTTTGGTGTCGGCATGAGCCCATCCGAACCATGCCACTGCTTTTGCCAAGTCAGACTACACCAACAGAGAGGTCCAGATTGGGTGCTTGGATGGGTGTGACGTCCCCATACTCGGATCATCAGCGGCTCGCCTGTCGCTGGCTGGGAACTCGGACCTCTGGACCTGCAGATTATTCAAATGAGGATGCACTTTCAGCGCGCCAAATACGGGCGATAACCGTTTCGTAGCAGGGTCCTGAGACAACAATCCAGGATTCCCAGACTGCTGGGCAATGGCTCAGTTATTCCATAGCCAAGACCCAGGAGTTGAGCGCGGAGAACGGCTGCTAGTCTGCATTGAGAAAAAGCCAGGAATGTTCATAGAATCGGCGATCGTAATGGCGGCTCGGTAGTTTTTGTCGCATCGACATGGGCGCAGCATTGCACCAAGGCAGAAAGGCAGAGCAACATGCTGTCAATTTTGACATGCTACAGGGGCGCCATAATTGAGCGTGGAGGGACAGTGGCTGAGCATTCAAGGAACAAGTCGGCGTGCTTTGTTGTGACTTGCTCTTATGCCATTGTTATATAACACGTGACTTGTGTGTTTCACCACAACTCACACGTTCGTCATTGAAAGGGCCGCTTGTATTTTGCTAAGGAAAGAGAAAAAAAATTAATTCAAACCTAAACTGGATTGCAGCTGCCATTTGATCGAAATGTCTATTGATCACGTGTAGGCCATCGGGATAGTAATCTTCAAACGATGGCTTTTCCATCAGACGCAAGCGCCTAGACCCTCTGCATCGGTGGCTGGTCCTAGTCTATTCTGAGACACGGCGATGTCGGGGATCCGAAGTCAAATTCTAGGTGCAGAGCGTCAGCATAGTGGCATCTAGATGATAAAAGCAGATATCGCGGTAGGGATGATAGGATCGTGACATTGTTACAAACAATTCAATCGCCTAAAATAACAAGGCCGAGTTTCTTTGCCCTTGATCTAACTTCAGGCTGTCTTCTACTACATGCTACTCTACACAATTAGCTGAAACAAGCCTCGTGACCCTGCCACCAGCAACCACTAAAACGGCTATTAGCCTCAGCAAAGATGATTTATTTTCCTCTCCTCTTCTTCAATCAATTTACCAACACCTATCCGATACTTCATTTGAGACCCAATCATTTCCTGGTCAGAGTGGCGAGAACCTAATCAGCACACAAATTCAGACTAGCATAATCACAAATCAACCCTCTGTTGTCTCTCTGCTTCTCCAATGCTGTTAACGCCATAGTCCACAAGTAACCGGGAAAAACTAAGCAGTACGCTGAGGAGATGCCTCCACCCCTGCCACAAGATACACTCAATTGTGTTCACACCATTTCAATGGTGATGATGTTACACACTTGCTCTGCAGCTATCATAACGGCCCTGGCGCTAGAACATAGTCAGCCTGGTAAAAATTGAAATGCTTCTCATACATTCACCAGACCCTTAATCATTTTTAGCGGGCGATCAGCACAGTCCAACACGAGGAACACTAACTAGATGTGTTGCAGCACAATATCACCACGACACCATAGTAAGTTCTATGAGATGCGTCTAAGCTAGTGCGATAGAACGTGGATACTTCCATAAACAGATTATATCTGACGAAACAAGCAAATTAGCTCATTTACGTGCAATTCATCTCCACATACTACCGGCGACCCCTTGAGGTCTTCGCAAGAACAAGCAGAAATGATGAATACAGCCTTTTCTGGTCCAACATGGGGATGTGGTGTCCAATTAACGCAGCGCCATGTCTGTACTTGAATCTGCGCAAGTGTCTCTTGCATACTTTTCCACAATCAATCCAGATGGTAATCGAAGTCAATCTAGATTATCAATCCAATCCAATCTGGACCCCCAGATTAAATTGGATTGATTATTAACAACTTTGGTTTCTTGGATCGCTCATATGGGAGAGCTTAGCTGGAAGACGGTACGTATTATAACGTACATGCTAAGACGTTGAACGATTTTATGACAAAGCAGTTGTTACGGAATAGGCCTTGCCTACCCTGTTAGAATAGTTCGCGCTAGGGAACGTGAGGAATGCTATAAGTAGACCCTGCATATTGCCACACCTCCATAGCTCAAGCAATACAATAACTTTTGGCGCCCTACCATCTCTTGTCTGAGCCCGAGCCGTACCAGCAGTGATGAATAAAATGAATGTGCACTTGATTTGTTTGACCGTGCCACAGAATCAGTTGCTGCGTTGTGCGCGCATTGACACGGAGACCACACTTATCACTTTGCGAGAGGTTTATTCTCTCTGAAATAGACTACTGAATTCAGAAACTCAGCCCTACGTAACGAGCCAAACTGGCGATGCGCTCGACAATTGATGTGTTAGTCTTTAGTGCGTATGGCAGGGGACCCTTGCCACCGTTGCTTACAATGCTGAGATTACTGATGGACGTGTAAATTGTTAATTTAAGAGAAGCGTAAGGCGTTGAGAAAACACATGCATCACCGCTGGTATGTCTGACACGACAAGGGGAGTTTTATGTTTCTTTCATTCCTGATAGACTAGACGTATCTTGGGAAAAAGATGTGACATTTGTTAAAAGGTTGAGGAATATTTTAGAAGAATGTTCGTATCTTTGCTTACAAGTCAAGCAAGAGGAATAGAGAATATGTACATAGTTAGAAGCAAAAGATACCGTTGCAGCTACAGTTACTCCACACCAAGTGTACACTCTTTTTTCCTCTTTTCCTTAGGTTTAATCTGCCTGTCCGCATCTTAAAGGGTTGTCCTGCAGGTTGTACACAGACGAAGTGGTCGGTGCTTGGGTAATTCATAGAAAAGGATATTCGGGAAAGGATTAAAATATCGTTCAATGTATCGGTCAAATCTGAACTGTCACTGTCTCTAGTTGATGATGTGAACAGACTTTAACAAATAAGGTTGCGGTTCTATGAGATATGCATCAGTCGACTACTACTAAGTCATAGAATCGTAGTTCTGTGGATCCAATCCCCACTTAAGTATTTTCAGTCTCCGGATTGTCCGGAGAGGCGTAGTCTTGGGATAAACATATATCGCGATCTAGCTTGCTACTGTCATGGAGCTATAGTCGTGGTAAGCAACGAACACCTGCCTAGAACACAGAAAGGAACCGGCTTGGCAAGATTGTATAACGAACCGTGCAGCGGAAATTCCCGACCCTCTCGGGACGATGAGGGTAGCTTGGTCGGCTGATAGGCCTACTCTTGCTGTGTATCGAAAACCCCGCGCCCATCTAGAATGTTGGATCTGACAATGTGGAATAACATCCGATAAACGTGGCGTGCGACAGGGATTTAAGAAGTAAGCTGACCGTTACCGGCATAACTAAGCGCTAGAATCGGCTTCTTGCTTCAAAGCCTCAACCCCCGAACTCTTTGTGCTCATGTTATCGTGAGAAAGTTTGGAGAGTTTTTGATTAATGCAAAGTTCAAGGACTATCAAAGGAACCAAAAGTTGAGCCTGAAACAGCAGAAGCTTTTAAGAGGAGCTTGGTTTTTGATTTTCTTCATCAACAACTAGCCTTTCGCCTAGAAACGGATCGGCTAACCAAGAACTATTCAAGGACGTTACTTGTTCGGTCGAAGGGAGCACTGACCTGTAAGCCTATGCTGCTTTCATACTTTTCCGATCTTGTCAGCAGAGATGGGGAAGAGGTCTTTAGAAATCCCACGATCTTCATTTAGGCCATTCTCGCCTCTAGCAGTAAGTCATGTATTCAGCCTAACATCGTGCTAGGACAACTCCAAAATCCTGACTTCTGGGCGCCAGGCGTCGGAGATTTGCCGGTAAAAACCCTTGAAATGATTCTCGATTTACAATGAGTCCTATCCGGGATGGCATTCAGTCCAATCCAATTGTTTCAGGTCCTAATTCGGCCTTGACATATGGTAAACTCCGAGGAGCAACTTCTATTGGCCCTTACTGTCTTTTGATTGCGTGGCGCCATGAAAGGACCAGACTCGTAACATTGCCTACTATTCTCCTGCAAGGCACTATAAGAGTTATGTGAGCCTACAGCCGCTCTCATCCTATGGTTAGAAGTTGGCTTTTTTAGTTCGTACACTAGATAAATGATAGTGTCATCTACATCGACATGAATCCTACACGCCCTAAGCTTACCCGACGCAAAGGCGCCTGCAAACTCTGTCGTCAGAGGAGAATTCGATGTGAGCCTAACCTGGATGGTTAAAATAATACTAGATTGCTAAGGTGTGATCACAGGCAATGGGGCGAAGCCTTGCAGCCAGTGTGAAGTACGTGACAAGTCCACTTCTTTTTCTCTAAGCACAGCTCACCATAAGATAGAGAAGCTCGTCTCAATGCGAGTATGTTCTTACGGAGCATTCACAGCGTCGTCAAGAGAGAGAGCTTGCGCAACGGTGGCAGCAGAACGCGTTGACTGGAGAGATTGTTCCTCTTCTTTCCAGCCAAAACGATCCACCCGAAATTACGGTCAATCAAGCAAAGGACATTTTGGCAAACACTCTGCCATCTCCAGCGGATACAAGCCTGTTGCATCACACACCCGAGACCACGTCGCCATTTCTCGATTTGAGTCTGTATGATCCGTACATACTGCAAAACAGTTTGCCCAAAGACATGGGTATGTTCTAGCCAATTCCTATGCAGCTCTAGTGAATGGATCATGTGCTAGCGCCAAAGAACAAGCAAAATGGAATCCCCATGCGCGAACAGATTGCTAAATAGAAAACAGAACATGATTACCATGTACTTCATCAACTGGAGGGAACACAATTCCATGGTGTGGAGAATGACACATCAGCTTTGAACTTCTTCAAAGAGAGCTGTGATACAAACTTCTTGCAGGAGAATTCAATTTGGTCTGACACGTTTGTCGACATACAAGCAGAAAGCTGTTCCTCTATATCGGCGTTGGAAATACTTACTACTCGGATAGCGGACGACAATTCAGAAGTTGGTACCACCATCCTTTCATTCAAGTTCAGGCTTTACTAACTTCAATTTTGCAGTCTTCCCCATGGCCAAAAGCGCATAGAATCAACGAATTTTTCCGAGAAGTAAAGACAGCAAACGATCAACAACAAACAATACTGGATAGGATCAAAACAGTACTTTCCCTAGAACATGAACTTTGCCTGCCAAGTCTCTTGCATCGGGCTGAATACGGTCGAGGAAGCCATGACATCGATTTGTATTCACTCCCTATGAAGGAACTTATCAAGAGTACGTCAACGACGCCATTCGATACCACACTCATGCATAAGAATTAGTTGCTAAGTGATTACAGGAGCGTTCCACGAACCTTTTGGGTAAGACTCATCTATATTAAAAACCCAACGTGTACTTACTCTCGCGCCAGGCTAGCTATGTTCAGCAGAGAAGAAGACGTTCTACTCATTCAAGAACGATTTGTTCAATGGGACAGACCACCAATCAGCACCAGTGATCTATCGATGCTCATTGTTTCACTTGTTTGGGGCGCTCTTGTCGATCCTCAAGGAGACTTGTCAATATTAGTAGCCCTTGTGGATACCATTCCACTGCTCTCAAAACGTCTACTCCAGCAAGAAAACTCTGTTCAGAAATTTCTGGTAAGTTCACATAGCTAAGAAATGAGCTTATACTGACCTCACCAGGCGCTAATGGCGATTGTACGTTGGAAATTTCTGAAATCCAATTGACTGCAGACTGACCTGTCTAGATCTGCCTTACCGAGAAAATTGGATCGCCTAACTTACCAGAGCTGATATTCGATGCTACCTTGCTTGCATCAGCCTTGGGCATTCATTGCGAAAACGTATTGCACTACTCCTGCGTTGGTAGTGAGCAGGCCCCAGTCAAGCAGGCCATGTGGGTGCTTTATTGCATAGATAAAGCTTCCGCCTTGAGGTGTCAAACTTTTCCCGTATGTTTTGATACACTCGCATTGAAAAGGACTTTGCTGATATAGGTGACACAGATAGTGAGGGAGGACTCTCTTCCCACTGCAAACCTGCCGAAGGACGAATTCCAGAACGACATTACACCCTCACAGCAGACAGGGTGGCTAAGGATCAGGATCCAGTATTCCAAACTTTGTCTCAAGGTCATACAGCTTTGGCAGAGTGTGAAACAGCCCTTGTCAAAAGATCTCAGCCCTATGATCGTAAAGTTGTCAACGGCACTGTGCGAGTGGCATGACTCAGTCAAAACAGACCCGTGCGTCCGCTCGCTAGACGATGCCGCTGCGGGACGCTTCAAACATCAGATCTTTTGCAGCTATCAAGAGGCACTGGTTCAACTCGGCATCATTGGCTTGTGCTGTTGTTCATCTTCCTCCGCTCCTGCCCTATGCCAGGGGTACCAAGACCTATCTAAACGGTCGATACGAGAAGTCATCTTATTCTCAAGCACCGTATCTTTTGGCGATCTTCTTCAGACTTGGTATGTATCCAACGTAACAAGTTTTCCTAAGCCATGATAATGCTAACACCCATAGCCACCTTATCCGGCTCAACGTCATTGCTGTATGCTTACTTTCGTTGCATATTTCGACGGGACTAGAGAAGGATTACGATCCGTTAGACCAGGCTTTGTTAAGCATTGTATATGGGTTTTTTGCTAGGATACAGTTCACATTACCAAGAACCTCCGTTTTTGCAGAGGTATCTAGCATGGTCAATCTTCTCATGCAATAACTTTAATTCATAAAACAAGACACGGCACCTTTTTCTGCAAACAATTATCAAGCCGTGCCCTCATTACTCCACCATACTCACACCATCCCTTCAAGCTGCTCAACTTCTGAGAGTTACAGCTCATTGTCTTTCCTTTCTTCACATCCCCATGAGCTAATATGTCTCCATCTCCCTTATTATTCCAATCGCAGGTCTTTCTTGATGAATCTGGTGTATCTCAAGCCTGAAACGGCCGCCACAACTCCAGTGCTTCGTTTAGGAACAAATGTTCCTTTCGAGCCGCTACTCTAGTTGTATTAGCATGATCAAACAGAACTACTTCCTACTGTACCGTTCTCATTGTTTACGAGGGATGTGACAGGGCTCAGAGACCGTGCATAGGCTCTGCCTGAACAGGTTAGATATTTTCACGTAGTGAGATCATGAAGTCTTAAATTACAATCATCATAAGAAGTTGCTGGAGTAATCGAGCTGAGTTCGAGGGCTTAGACTGACTTTTTCAAATACTGGTATTCCCGTTAAATACTGAAGATTATATCCTCAGTAGTCATAATGCTGAGAAGGATCGAAGTAAGGCCGTCGCGGTCCTGTGGCAATCAGTTGTGAGGATAGGCTACATCATTTTCTGTTTTACTCGGTAGTGTTAGCATGAGTTATTATCGCATCACACTAAGTTGGGTCTATGAATATTACAGCGGACCGATATATATTGCGTAGCTAGTTGAGTACAAAAGTGGTAGCTACGTCGGACCGTAATAGGCCCGTAGTGCATTTCAAGTCACTATCCTGATCGCACAAGAATCTTTAAGCCACTATGGAGACTTATATAATATATTGTAAACGTATATTCTTCTGTATTTGATTGTTTAATCAGGGCTAAGAGGATGTATTTTGGTCCGGTAAATCCTGTAATGCGTATCCATGGCATCACGATGCGTGGCTCTCAACCGAACGCAAGACATGTTTATACTTGCCTACATTCATTGTGCAGACGTTCAAGTTTATCTCCTATCTGAAACTAGACTACAAAATCTCTCTTCAACTTTTTCTGCCATGTTTATGTTCTCTACGTTTTCGCTTGTGTTAGCACTGCTTGGATTTGCTTCCAATCACAAAATCTTCACTTCTGCAAAGGATACGCCCAATCAAATAACCAGCAATGTCACAATCGTTACGGCATGGTATCCTCATCCTGGTTACAACCCCAAATACCCTGACCAGAAGTGGTATCGTGAATTTGTCAAGGACTTCTTTTCTCGTGTCAAGACACCACTTGTTGTATTCGCGCCTTCTTCGGAGAATGAATTTCTACAGTCTGCAAGGCCACAAGAGGCTCCTTTGGTCATTATCAATGATTTCGACACTATATGGGATGTCCCAGAGATGAATCCCCTTACAAGGTCCTTTCACATCCATCAACGAAGGCTTGCGTTCCAGGATGAAGTCCGGACCAACGCCGCTGAGGACTCTTCTCACATGTACGGAGTCTGGAATGCCAAAGTTTCATTCCTTGACTTAGCGGCAAAAAAGAACCCTTTCTACTCAGACTACTTTTTCTGGCATGACGCGGCCGGAAGTATAGATCATTTTGAGGACACTTTAGCATCTTGGCCCGACCAAGGACGAGTATCGCAACTGCTTTCATCTGGAGATGGTCCTTCCGATAAGCTGCTTATGGTTGTCCGTGAACCGAAGCCATCAGGACATTTGGATGCATCGTTGGAGATCGCTCCATTGACCCGAACTATAGCTGGTACGTCATCAAATCCTCTTCATTTGTGTCTCTACGCTGATCTTTCTAGGCGTGTTTTTTGGGGGATCTGCGGAAGCTGTTCATTGGCTATCCGAACACTACTATGATATGCTTTATTACTACCATTCGCTGAACCAGTTTGTCGGCGTAGAGGAACAACTATTGCTAAGTATTGCATTGATGTACCCGCAGAGAATAGTGGGTATTCCTTGCTATCGTTGTCATGATCCCAAGCTTCAGACGTTTGCCCACGTGTACTGCTACCTAGATTATCTTGCAAGCGGCAATCGTACCGAGGATGTTCTTGGGCCTTTAGTTAGTTTTGCCGATGTTCCAAAAGCTAGATTCTTTTCTCATACCTTTTTGGATTAATTCATTATTGTTTCTTACGTTATGAGCTTGATAGACGTGTTCTTTCACAGGGTTACAAATGTGATCACCACTGCCTTTGACTTCGTAAATTTGCACGTAATGCGTGGTATCAAAACAACACCTAAGAATCGATCATGGCAGTAAACCGCCAGCCCTAGAGACTACTCTCGTGTTGCTCGTTCGTCATAGATAGTTCTGGGTCATATTTTGCCTCCAACTCCGCCAAGCACGGAGGCCAACAACGAATTTCTCTAGCTGTGCCGCACGTCTAAATTCATTTGGTGAATCATAGCCATTCCGCATCTAACGATTGCGTGTCTCTTGTTACCAAGCCTGACCAAGAGACAAAAAGCTAGTTGTTCATTCATATTGAATACTGCAAACGAATTGAGTAGGACCGAGCGAGCCGGACAAGCCCGCCTCGGATCGCGTAGGCTCGCATCTGACGGTTACCATACCACATCCAAGCCGCAAGAATGGAATGCGGAACTAATAAATATTTTTGTATATATATATATATATATATCAGTGTTTCTCTACCCATTTCCACATGAAATAACCTCATCAACACAACATTCACTCAACCATCAAACCAGTCCAACATCCACTCCAAGTCACCACCATGAAGTATCTAGTTACTATTACCACTCTACTTGGTCTTGCAGCAGCTTTTCCGGAAGCTGATCCTGAAGCTCAAAACAGGGGTGGAAATAGGCCGTTTACCCAACCCCTGAGGGCTCGCACTGCAATAACTCGTAGAGGACAGCAGGGTGTGAGTTCAATAATCTCGAAAGAACATTAAAATGCTAGTCTTTAGCATACAGACTGATCATCTATTTCATAGGCTCTTCCTCCGGTTGCTCCGAAATTTACGCCAAATAGATCTTTCCTCCTTGCCCCTAGACAGACGGGGCGTATAATCAATGAGGAAACAGCCGGTGCCATCCCTCCGCCAACTTTGCGTCCTATTCGACCTGGATTAAAGCGAGATGTAAGTTGGACAATCTCAAGGCACTTACTTAAATACTTGCCTTTGAACATGAAGACTAAGTTCCCTGTTTCATAGGACCTCCCTGAAGATAACCTGAGCCCTCAACAAGATATATCCTTTGAACTTGCAGCTAGGCAAGTAGAGCAGGAAATAATTACCCAACCGATAGGCCGCATTCAAATTCCACCAACATGGCGAGGCAGTATTGGAATTAGAGCAATGCAAGATGAACTTGCCGCTAGACAGATAGAGCAAGAAATAATTTACCCAACCGATAGGCCGTATTCAAGTTCCAGCAACATGGCGAGGCAGTGTTGGACTTAGAGCAGTACAAGATGTAAGTCGGATAATCGAAAGCAATGATTAAACTACTAGCCTCTGAACATGAAGACTAATTGTCCCGTTTCACAGGACCTCTCTGAACAGGACTTCTCTGAAGTCATCCCAAATCCTGGAGAGGATATGACCGATAGACTTGCCGCTAGACAAACCGACCGAGTATTCATTCCACCACTAAAGCAAGAGGTAAGTTTGATCATTTTGAAAATGATTAGCACACTTCAAGTCTTTTGATACAAAGGCTAATGTTATATTCTACAGGCTCCTCCTCAAGGTGATATAAGGATTTTGCCAATTAGGCCCGTTGACCTTGCCGCTAGGCAAACGCAGGGTATTGGGGCTGAGCAAACTGGTCGAGCAATCCGACCACCACCGTCTATCAGACTCAACGCTCGAGATGTAAGTTAGATTATTTCAAAAACGATTAGCACACTCCCAGTCTTTTGATACAAAGGCTAATGTTATATTCTACAGGCTCCTCCTCAAGGTGAT